>VZRE01010708.1:0-17209 GCA_013396775.1 Cephalopterus ornatus
CACCGCACACAGCCCGTGCCCGCCGTGCCCACTCATAACCTGGTCCCATCGCTGCCCTGGCCCGCCCACAGGCTGGACTCACAGGCCGGACACACTCACAGGCCGCACACACCACGCACAGCCTGTGCCCACTCGTAACCCAGGGCTGCTCACGGCGTGGCCCCACTCGTGGCCCAGACCTGCTCACAGCCCTGATCTGTCCACACCCTGCTCACAGCCCTGATCTGTCCACACCCTGCTCACACTCACAGCCTGGACCCTCTCACAGCCCAAACCCACTCACAGCCTGGTCCCACTCACAGCCGGATCCCACTCAAAACCCTGATGCACTCACAGCCCGGATCCACTCACATCCTGGACCCACTCACAGGCCAAACCCACTCACAGCCTGGTCTCATTCACGACCCAGATCCACCCACAGCCCAGAGTTACTCACAGCTTGGACCCACTCACGACCCACTCAGGTCCACTCACATCCCAGTCCCACTCACAACCCTCATCTACTCACAACCTGGACACCCCCACATCCCGGTCCCACTCACTGCCCAGGCATGGACCCTCCCTCCCTGGAGACCCTGCCCCGTGGTGCTGTGCCTGGGGTCTGTGATGCTGTGATGGTGCTGGGCCAGGCTCTGGTGACACATCTTGGGGCAAACCCCTGCTTTCCTCCACCCACTTTCTCCTGCCATGGGCTGGGACCCTGACACATGGAGGAGAGCGTTCCCACTGGAGAGCAACGCTGGATAATTGATGGCAGCCAGCTTGGGCACGCGGTGCACTTGCTCATCAATAACCCATGGGATAAAAGCACATGTCTGCTCCAGCCGTTCAGGGCTCCTGCTGTGTGAGGAGCAGCATTTGGAGCCATAAGACATCCTGCTTTCCTAAAAAACCTATGGATAAAGTGATGCTGAGAGAAGGCTGCAGCACTCGGGGAAAGGAACAGGGTTTAATGGATCCTGTTTTTCTAAAAAGCCTGTGGATAAAGCAACACTGTGAGGATGCTGTGGCACTGGAGAAAGGAAAGGGGTCTAATGTCTAATGAATGGCGCTGCACTGATCCCAATGGAAGCACTTTATCCCACCTGGAGAGAGCCAGGCAGTGCTGGCACATGGGAAAACACCATCCTTCTTCACATGCCACGTGTCCCTGGCCCTTCCTGATGCCACTGTCCCCATGCAGATGCTCTGGGAGGTGTGAGGATGATCTCAGAGCACTCAGCCATCCCACTTGCCGATCCCCATGCCCTGAGGTTTCCTTCTGAAAACTCACAGGAACCCTTGGTGGCACCAGGATGTGCCGGTGTCCTCAGCGCAGTGCTGTGGCCACCTGTGGCTGTCCAAAACCCATGGCCACAGCCTCACCCACATGGGAAGAGACAAACTGGCTTAGGAATGCTGCTGGTGGTGTTTAATGATGGCGAGCAACAGCCTTTTGGAGTGAGATCTCCGTCTTTATTGTGGGTTTAGCACTGCTTCACAAAAAAACAGAGAATTGTGTTGCCTGGATTTGTTTAACACAAAATCCTTCTTTGTTTATGGCTTCCGAGGGCAGAAGAAATCTCCCCCTCTGATAAATAAAACCAGAAGCACGCCCGGATCCTCTGCATTTCCTCTGCAAAATCAAACACTGCCTTCCTTGCTCGCATCCCCGGCCTCACACCCCGCAGCGCACGTGGCTCCGGAGTGAGAACAGCCTTTGTGCCTGGCTTTTGTTTACTGCCCCAGCCATCCCAAGGAGAGCTCCCACAGACAAGGGCAGTTTATTCCTCTCCTCTGATAAAGGCTCATTCATTCTCCTGAGGGGGCTCGCCGTCATCTCTGGAGAGCTCCGCAGAGGGGTTGTGTTGTTTTCTCTCTGACGCCAGCTTTGGGAGAGAGTTTGGGTGAAAAAGTGCAGAACGCAAGAGAATATTAAAGGAGTTTGGTCCCCAAATTGTTTTTTTTTCAGCTATTGCTGCCATTTCTGATCAATAATCTGGAGGTACCTAGAAAAATTCCATGGGGCATCACCCAAGCCAAGCAGGACTATCAGATCTCTGTGTATGGATCAGAGCAGAGTCCCTTCTCAACCCCCTTTGGAGTGATGCTGCTACATTTGGGTTGGATATATGCAACCTTCTATCTTGGAAAATAAATAATATTATCCCTTAGGTACAATTCCTGGGTTCTGCTGGACAATACTGGACACAAGCCTGGACCTGAAGAAGTACTTGTGCACCTGGAAGATCCTCTGATTTCTCCAAATATGTCAACAGTCCTAATAAAAAGTGTTGCCTTTCCATACAAACATTATGACTCCTATCTAGTATTTTCCATAAACCCAGCAGGTTCTCAGCCAGCTCAGCTCTGCCGATTTACAGTGACCCTGTTTTTGCCCCAAAACGAGCAAATAGTGATTTATTCCTGTCAAAGCAGCAGAGCCATAAATACATTTCCTAACGCAGATGATTTTCTTCCCCATCACAGGTCAGAACAGGATATTCATAATGCTGTAAATTCTTCAGAATAGCAGTCTGGCTGTAATATTTATCTGCAGAGGATCCAACCCCCTTTTGGGGCTCCCATGCATAAATCAACACCCCTCACAACAACAAATTCCTCTGTTCTACAGCCTGGGTAGGGGGTGGGTGTGGTGAAGGTTGGATGGTGAATGGGCTGAGTTAGAAGCTTCTGGTGGGCAGCTGGAGGTGTCACCTGGCAGGACATCACTAAATCCCCTTCTCTCACCTCTTTTTGGTGGCTACAGACACCCCTTGGTGAGAGTCTGGGGCAGCTGCTGGATTGGGAAATCACGATGACCCCAAAGGATATGGGTCTGTTCTGCAGATGTCCCAGAAAAACCTAATAACCTCGATTCTGCCTACGGGATTAAAAATACTTTGGCGCATTCAAATGTGCCACTTTGTTAATTCCTGTGGCCTGGAAGACGAGTCTTTCTCTTCGCATTTCCTTGCTTTACACGTTGCGTCTCATCAATGCCTTGTGACACCACGAGGGAAGGCAGGAAATTCTCTGTGACTTGGAGGTTTGCTTGGGTTTTTGCTGCTGACTGCTCCGAAAATGGAGCCAGAAATCCTCACCCCTCGCTTGCTGTGGGAGTGTCCCTTCCCATGTGCCCTTTCCCTCCATGTCTGCTGCTTGGAGGGAGGGGGATGCCATGGGGGATACGTGGTGCAGGTGTCCCAGCCTGTCCCCACGCCAAGGGGTGTCACCAGAGGGGCACTGCCACACCTGCCGCACCTTACATCAGCAGTGACCCGGTGCTTGGGGTCCCGCGTGTCTTCAGCCAGTGGGTGGCAAAGCTGGGCAGAACAGGGGACACAGGGTGGCATTCCCCTGGGCCACTTGGGATGCTTCCCAAGCTCCTGCACAGCTCCAGGGCTCCCTGCCTGAGTGCTCACCCCAAGTCTTGCTGCCCAACTCCTGCTGCTTGAGTTACGCTGAGGAAGGTGCTGGCTGCCCAGGGAGGCAGTTTTGTGACTCTTGCAGTTACGCTGGTGAAAAACAAGCCGAGGAAATCTCTGTTTTCAGCGTCCCCTTCCCTGAGGTTGCAGGACAGCAGTGTCCTCATGTCCTCCCTGCCTGACCCCTTGCTGCGCCAGACTGCCTGTCCCCAGCACCCCAGCACTGGGGCCCCCTGGCCCCTTTGCCACCTTGTTGTCCTGAGCCTGGCTGTGTGACACAGCAAGGGAGACGTCTCAGGAGCAGGCCAAAGGTGTCCCCTCTCCCCTTGCACCCACCCACAGCCCTCCCCAGGCTCTCAGCTCGGTCCCAGCCCGGCATCCTCCACCCTGCCACAACACCAGAGCAGGCGGATCACACCAACCCTAAGGAAGGACCCCACAACCAACACCTCAGTGAGCTCAGGGGTTCACCAACCCTCCCCAAACACCCCAGAGCCAGAACACCGCCTCACCTGGGGCAGGAGGTGGTGGAGGGGCCATGGCTGCTGGGGCTGATGGCACACTGAGGATGCTTTGCAAGGAGCTCCTTCCCCCCGTCTGTGGAGCTGCCACGCTCTGTACCCAGTCCTGGCCTTTCATCTCAGCCTTTCAAAGCACTTTCTGAGCCCAAATTAATTCTGCTGCAGCAGCTGCCCTCCCATGCTGTTTAGCATAAGCCCTGCCATGAAGCGGGGCTGCTCCTATCCCTCAGGGCTTCCAGGGATGGTTTTCCCTGGAACAACCTCAAGCTGGAGATGAGATGGGAAACCTCCCATCCCACCCTCCCCTTATCCCTAATACCCACTGAGAACTGCTGCAGTGCCCATGCCATACCATCCTCCACTTGGAGAATCTCCTCACAGCCTTCCTCCGAGCCCCCGGGAAGATGCTCCCACATGGGACATGTTCCCATGGGAAGCCAGGATGCCCACCTGGGGTGGCTGGGTTGTCATAGCTCGCCCTGGGTGCTGGTGGGGAGCTGAGGGGACCCGGGATGCAGGATCCCAGTGGGAAGGTGGGCCGGGACCAGGCAGGCATGCTGCTTCCCTGCGGGGCATTAATAATTAAGCAGGCGCGTCGGGCTCAGATGGCAGCTCTTATTTAAGGAGCCGATATAAATACCGCCCAGACGGCACTTATGGAGCACCTAAAAAAAGCCCTGGCTCTCTCAGTCCCTCCAGAAGCAGCTCTGAGCTCTGTAGGGCCAGTGGGCAGCATTGGGCAGGGTGGTCACCAGCATCCTGCAGGGACAGGGCTGCCCCAGGCTCTGAGCCTGGGAGGTGGCAACATCTGGGGCTGATCCTCCAGGCACTGCCCATGCCTCAGTTTCCCTCTGCAGCAGGGACCTTCCTCAACCTTCCTCCTGTGTGGTGACAGGGCACAAAGGGCAGTGCTGGATGCTCCACCCTGTGTCCTGGGTTGGTGGCACTGGGTGGGAGGTGGGGGGAGGGGTCTCTGACAACCCACCCCCCACCTCTCTGGTGCCAGGGGCAAGACATCCTGTGTTCCAGTGGTTGCCAAGTGCCTTTCTGTGTTTGTGCTGGTAGTCAGTGATCCCGTGGCCTTGCTGTCCCCCATGTCACAGCTACCTGGGGACACCTCTCCTGCACCAGGGTCAGGGACACTCATCCTTCAAAGACAGCCCTGTCCCTTTTTTAGAGACATGAGGATCCCCATCCCAGAGCTGCCCCATCTCTACTGAAGGGCAGGGGGTTGAAGAGGTGAGAGGAGGGTGGGGAACACTCACACAGCCATGACCTGGGGGGGCAGTGGGACCCCCCAGCCTGGACATCACCCCCACACCAGCATCCTGTCCCCGCAGGAGAGGGCGAGGAGCCGGAGGCAGGAGAGACAGGGCTGTCACACCAAGCTGCTTGCTGCAGTCCTGCTCGCAGCTCTGCAGCGTGACTCAGCACAGCCTCACATCTCCCAGCCCCACCACCACGGCCTCCTCCTCCAGCCGGGGGGGGACACATGCACTTCCCACCTTGCCTCTGCCCTCCCACGGCCCCTGTCACCCCAGAGCCACCCATGGTCTCGCTCATCCCTGTCTATCCCCACCCCAGGACCACCGGCAGCTCCTCAAGCCCCAGCACAGGCAGGGACACCCCCTCCAGGGGCAAGCTGAGGTTATGAGGGATGTGGAGTCGGGTGGGTATCACCCTGCCAGCACCTATCACCTCCACCATGACCACGGATCTGGCTGGATCCGGTCCTGTGGGTCTCCCTACCCAAAGCCCCAGCTCCTGGATTTGGGGAGCTGAGCACCAGCTCCTGCTATGGCACCTCACCAGTCATTGGGAGAAAGGATTTGGAGTTTTTTTTCCTGGAGGGATGGGGGTGAAGGAGATGCCGAGTCACATAGAAAAGTCTGGGCGTTTTTAAGAGGATTTTTTGAGCCCCGCTTTGGGGTGTTTAGAGCCTGCCAGGATCAGCTTCTCCCAGTATTTCTGTGCACATCCCCTCTGGCCATGCCCTGGAGGTTACCAGGAGGTGAGGAGGGTGGGCAGAGAAAGCAAGCAGCACTGAGGAGGGTGGCTGAGCACCCCAATTGTCCCCTCTAACCATCCTCACATCCCCAGGCTCAAGGGCGCTTGCGGGGCAGGACCCCACTGTCTGTTTGTGCTGTGCCCTGAGGACAGGTGTAAGAGCAGCCCATCCACATCCCCATCCCCGGGAGGGCAGACAACAGGGAATTTGGGGCTGTGTAGCCGAAGCGCTCATCTTTTGCGCCAGTGGCTGCATCCAGGGGGATGCAGATTGGATTAGACCAAGGGCCCAGCTGATACGGAGCACTCGGGGCATGGCCGGACCCCCGCAGGGCAGCCCCTCACCCGCGGCATTGTCACGGGAAGCACCGCTGCCAGAAATTGCTCTCCTGCCTCTCCCTGCAAACGGGAGCGATGGCAGCGAGGCGGCAGCGAGTTGGCTTTCGCCAGCGTTTCAGCAGCCCACGTGGGGTGGCTCCTGCCAGGGGAGCGAAATGAAATTAAATATATATATATATATATTAAAAAAAAAAAAAAAGGCAGAGAGAGAGGAGGAGATGATGGATGGGAGGATTTGCAGCCGTGGCCGTTTGTCCTGGTGGAGGGAGCCCTGGATTCTGCAGGCACAAGGAACCTGCCGGTGCCCGTGGGCCATGGGCACGCATCCCCCAAGCACGGCTCGGCACGGCACGGCGTGGGGAGCAGCCGTCCCCGCGGTCCCCCCGCCGCCCCGCTGCCTTTGCCAGCCGACTAATTGCGCCAGTGACTTTGCAGTTCCCAAAATAGCTCCTGGCTCCGGCGGGTGACGTCAGCGGGAGCCGCGGCGGCAGGCCCGGCAGGAGCAGGGAAGGAGGACGCTGCCGGGCGTGGGGTGTGGTGAGCAGCTCCTGCACCCCACCACGGTCCCGCTGGGTGACCTTGGCACCGTGGGCCGTGATCCCAAGGGAGCGAGACTTGCAGTGCCTCAGGGATACTGCGGGGAGTCCAGGTCTTCATCCACCCCTTCGGAGGAGGTGGTCCAAGGATGTCCTTGCCCTGCATCCCTGCCACATGGGTGCTCACATCCCCAGGACCTCTGGCCGCAGGGGATGGGGCAGCCTGTACAGAGGGGGCAAATCGGTGCCCCCATCTGGTAAGGAATGCCCCCCCAGCCAGGACAGCTGGATTCCTGCAGCTGCCCAAGGGTACCAAAGGAGGAGCCAGGGCCACCCTCCCGGTGTCCCTCCAGGGAAAACGAGGCACACGGGGGCAGGCAGAGGCAGCAGGGAGAGCAGAGGGGGCACAGTGAGCAGGGAAACAGAGCAGAGCCCAAGGTCACCCAGGTGCTGCTGGACACAGCAGAGCCAGGGATGCTCGCCGGGCCAGGGCTGCCTTGAACACTGACTCACACTGCGCAGGATGGTGCCCAGCTCCTCCGGTTACAGGCACAGAGGGGATTGCCTTAACAGGGCACAGTGGGTGACAGGGCTGGCCCAGCCCTGAGAGGGCACCTCTGGGACCAGGCACACACCCCTGGACCCCTCCAGCCACCCCTGCAGGCTGCACCCTCTCCAAGCAGGGCATCCTCCATACCGCATCCCAGCCAGAAACACTGGCTTGTACTGGTCTCACACTGGTCCCAGAAGAGGATCTCCATCCCTCCCAGCACAGCCAGGCACAGCAATGCCCGCCCCAATTTCTGGGGACCAGAACTCCTGAGCCCCACACCAACGCTCAGACAGAGGTTGGCTTATTATTCCAGAACGTAGCAAAGTAATTAAAGCCTCCTCCATTTCCCCTTGCTCATTTGTGCTCCTTCAGCCTGGATTAATGGGTCTCCTCTCCCCAGCACAGACTCATTCCTTATTCCTAATAGTCCATAAATCCCAGCCCCAAAATAACCCCAGCTTTTGCCTGGGCCTGCTGAAATATTTATTCTCTCCTCCCTGCTACCCCCCATACCATCCTCTCTCCGGGGAAGGGGAGAGGAGCTAATCAATGGGATCGACCGGTGAGGAGCTGCAGCTGCTCTGGGCACTGGGAAACAGCTGACGTCGGCAAGAGGATAAGAGCTGGGCAGGAACCTCAGCTTATCCTGGCTCCCACGCAGCCGCTGCAGCCTGGCTGCGGTCCCAAGGCAGGATGCTCTCACACCACCGGCATCCCCCACACTGGTACCCTGCTCCAGAGCATCCCCCATGCTGCTACCCTGCTTCAGAGTATCCCACACGCTGGCACTCTGCTCCAGAGCGTTCCATGCTGCTACCCTGCTCCAGAGCATCCCCTGTGCTGATTCCCTGCTCCCATCCTGCCTGTCACTCCTTGCTCCCATGGAGATGATGTCCAGCTTGGCTGTGGAGTGTCTGGGGGGATCCCTGTGGATCCCAGCCCATTCCAAGCTGGCTTCGGGAGAAAAGGCTGGAAGACAAGGGAGGCGGCTGCTGTCTCTCCTGGCTGGAAACCCTTTGCTTGCTGGATTGCAGGTTGTGGAAGGGAGAAGCTCCAGGAGAGCAGGACCTGCTTTCCCAGCCCAAAGCCAAGAACAGCAGGGGACTGGGTAACACCAAAACCCAGCCTGGCTTTGCCGTCTCAAGGCACAGTCCTCAAGGAAAACAGGGAAAACCCATCCAGCCTTACTCACCTTCCTCCCTGTAACAACCCCAAAAGGCAGCAGCCTCCAGAGCAGCTCCTGGCCACCAGATCCCTCCCCACTTCCCATAGCCATGAGGAGGGGTCGGCAAAGCTGGCGGAGCCCACAGCACCCTCTGACCCATGCCCAGCTGGTGTGGGCTGCAGGGGGGCCTGGGGAGTGCCAGGGACAGCTCTATCCCCCTCCTGCTCCCAGCAGGACCCAGGCATTGCCCAGCTGTCCTGGAGGCAGGAGGCAGGGAGGGGGGTGAGTGGGCAGTGGGGTGGGCAGTGGAGCGTGCAGGACCTGGGAAAGGAGAGATTTTATTCACACACCATCTCCCTGCCCTTTCCAAGGCCCCAGCAAGCCCAAGTCGAGCTGCACTGCCGCAGCCTGCCTGGAAGATACTTCCATGCCTCAGTTTCCCCTCCATCGCCTCCGTGGTGGCAATCTGGCCTGGGGGCAAAGTGCTGGAAAAGCCCTGCCCACGGGAAGTGGAGGAGAGACAGCCAACATCAGCCTTAGCACGGGGCCAGGGCCACCCCCACAGCCCATGCAACTGCCAAATCCCACAGGGAACAAACCCACAGCTGGACTCAACCCTGAGCCTGGTTCGGGCAGGGCTGTACCCCCAGAGCTGGGGTGGGGAGAGGTCTAAGCTGGGCTCCCAGCTGAGTGGGAATCAAGGGATTTGCACTAATTTTTGGCTGCAAGAGCTGAGCCTTCTCTTTCATGTTTGGGGCATTGCCTCTTACCCAGATGTTCACTCCTACCTGGGGCTTTGAGGGGGTGACAGGGAGACAAGTCAGGCCTCAGAGCACTTCCAAAGGGCTTTTATTTATTCACAAAACAAACCCAAACACATATAAGAAAAAAATGGGAAAACCGAAAAACCCAACCCAGGGATATGCACAGTCTATTATTAACAAAAGGATTGCACAAACAGAGGAGTGAGTGCAGCAGAGGGAGCAGCCGGGACCTGCTCTGTGCTGCGGCACGAGCCCTTCCCCACCCTTACACCCCATCCATGAGAACACAGAGATCATTTTCCAGGTGTTCCATTAGGAATCAAACACTTGGTGGTGAAGGCGACTGGTGCTGCAGGCTGGCTCCTTCCACCTGAGCTGGGAGGGAAACAGCCTTTACCCCAAAGGCACAGCATTGGGAAAAGACCGGGCTCCTGGGTCCCTTTCCTTGCTCTGGGAAGGGATTTGGGGCCTCCCCTATGGTTTTCCATCTGCTTATGTCCTGTCTGCCAGCTCCCTGCCTGCCCTGGGCACCTCGGAGCATTGTGGAGCTTATGGGACAGAGCAGTCAAAGCCAGCATGTCTGGGTTGCACAGGATGGAGAAGGATGGGGAGGCTACAAGGAGCCCCATCCTTTCCCACTCCCCAAGGGATTTTTTGGGCAGGGACAGGCTGTGCTGAAGCCCCCCCCCCACCGGAAGGGAAATCTCAGTTGAGCTCTCCTAAAACCCCCCAGAGTGTGCAGAAGAAACAGGGGAAATGGGCACAAGGATTGCAGATGGCGCGAGTTCCAACACCTGCATTTCTACTGCATGGAAATGAGGGAGGGATCGGTATTTCTGATGCCAAAATGGAAAGAAAAAGCTGGTATTGGGATTTCTGAGGAGTTTCCAAGGCAAATTGTAGATCAGCAGCAACTCGCTGCAGAGCCACTGGAACATCCTGGTGAGATTTCAGCCCCTTTTTTACATTTTCTGAGTATAATCTAATGCCATTTTCACAGCAGAAAGTCCATTTTTCTCTCCTTCTCTCTTAAAAGAAATGGCTGAAACCAACTAGATTTCACACCAAAAACATTTTTGTTTTTCCAAGGGGCAGTCAAGTGGGGGGAAAACCTTCAGCCAGTATTTCAGGAGCTGAGGAGAGCCCAGTCCTCATCCAGCTCTTCCCATCCTCAGAGCCCAAACACCCACAGGGGGCTCAACCAAGTGCCCTCGTGGGGCGAGTGGGGAAACTAAGGCAGGGAGTGGGCATCAGGGTTCAGCCCACCTTTGTGGGCATCACCACCAGCACCCCTGTCCCCCCTTACCTGCGGGGGGGTCCCAGCGGGGCGGGTGGTCATAGGATGTCACAGACAGCACCGGCATCCTCGGAGTGGTCGCAGTTGTGGACGTCCCAGCGGATGTGGGAGCAGCGCAGCAGCGAGGGCTCGTGGCCCTTGCACTTGAGGTTGTCGAGGAAGATGTAGCCCGTACCCTGGCCGTACCGGGCCTCCCCCCAGGCTGCCATGGCGCGCCCGCAGCCCACCTGCCTGCACACCACCTTGGCGTCCCGCAGGTCCCAGGCGTCGTCGCACACCGTCCCCCACTGGGATAGGTAGAACATCTCCACGCGCCCCTCACACCGGTGGCTGCCGTTCACCAGGCGCAGGGACCCTGCGGAGGGCGCGGGGTGAGGCAGCCCCTGCCCGTGCCCATCCCAGTGCTGCGCCCTCCTCTCCACCACCTTGGAACAGCTCTGGTCTTTCCAAGGCTCTGCAGATGTTTGCTGGTGCCCACAGCTCCCCACTGCCTCCACACAGCCAGAAGCACAGGGGGGTGACCAGCTGCCGGTATCTGGGTGACCCCCAGAGCATTGTGGTGGATGTTCAAGTTGAAGGAATGGACAATAATTCTCTGTTCCTGGCTCAGCCCCTTTGGTCCATCACCTCCCCTCCCCACCGAGGTCCATCACCCAATGGTCCATCACCTGAGGTCCGTCATCTCTTTTCCCACCCAAAATCCAACACCTAATGGTCCATCACCAGAGGTCTGTCACCTCTGCCTGAACCGGCCTCAGAGGCACCAGGAGAGCCCATGATTTAATGGCACCACCAGTTTTTCCCCCTCCCATGGCCTGCTCCAAGTGGGTGCTTCAGGCACTGCCAAAGCCTGTGCCTCTGCCCAAGCCACCTCCATTTCCATGCTGTGCCAGTGTGGAGCATCCCCTGGGCTGGCACCAGGTCCCCAGGTGACACCTCAGTACCTACCCTCCTTGGGACGAGTTGGGACCAACGTGGCGGTTGTAGCAGTGGCTTCTTGGAAATGTTCTCCAGTGTCATCAGCACCTGATGCAGTGGGGAAGGGGTGGGGAAAGTGACTCAGGGGACACCTGTGCCCCCCAGGACCAGGCCAGAGCCCTCCAGCAGTGGTGTGAGATGTGTGCGGATGAATGCAGGGTCGTGTGGGGTGGGATGTGCAGCCACTGCACTTCCAGGGATGTGCACAAATGGAGATCAGAGGTGGTAGCCAAACTCCATCCATCACCCTCACCACGGTACCAACTGCCACTGCTGCCCACCATGGGCAGGAGGCCCCCCAGGGTCGGGTGAGAGCCCCTCAGCAGCAGTGTGGGATGGCTGGGGACAGATGCAGGGATGTGTGGGGTGGGGTGTGCAGCCACTGCACTTCCAGGGAAGTTCACAAACAGAGAGCGGAGGTTGTGCTCACGTTCCAACCATCACCTGCATCACAGCACCGAGCGCTGTTGCTGTTCGCCACGGGCAGGAGGAATCCCAGGGGCTCATTAATGACCCCCCACCGCATTTTGGAGACCCCACTTCCCACAGCCCCTCTGAGCACGGCCAAAATCATTCCTACACCCATCATCTCATTGGTTTTCCACTCCTCTGAGCTGAGCTTCACTGCAGATCCCCTTTCTCCCACCTGGCCACCAGCTGGCGGCCCCCAGGCTCTCCCCAGCTCTCACCTCGGCAAATGACCCCGGCGTCCTCGTGGTGGCCGCAGTTGTGCTGCCCCCAGCCCAGGTGGAAGCAGTCGGCCAGGCGAGCCTCGCCACCACCGCATCCCACGTTATCCAGCAGGACGGGCCCGCTGCCGTAGCCGAAGGAGCCGAGGACGGTGGCGGCGAGGGCGGCCCCGCAGCCCAGCTGCCGGCACACCACCTGGGCGTCGGGGAAGTCCCAGTCGTCGTCGCAGACGGTGCCCCACGTGCCGCGGTGCCACACCTCCACCCGCCCGCGGCAGCTCCCGTTGCCGTTCGCCAGCCGCACGCCGCCACCTGCGTGGGGGCCCCGGCAAAGGCACGACGCCGTGCGGGGACCAGGGCTCCACAGGGGGGTCCAATGTCCCCTGCTGACCCTCCAGGGGTATGGGGTGAGCCCCCAGGGAACGTGGGGTGAGCGTCTGGGTTGTGGGGTAGCGCATGGGGATGTGGGAGCAACCCCCCAGGGATGTGGGGCAAAACCTTCAGGGCATGGAGTGATCCCCTGCGTTATAGGGTAACACATGGCGACGTGGGTGCAACCCCCTGAGGATGTGGGGCAAAACCCCCTGAGGATGTGGGCATGGGGTGTGCCCCTGGACTATGAGGTGACCCCCAGGGACATAAGAGTATCCCTTGGGGGTGTGGGGTGAGCCCTTGGGAGCATGGGGTGAAGCATGGGGATGCCAACTGAGCCCCTGGGGACATAGGGTGAGCCCTGGGGATGTGTGGTGAGCCCTGGGGATATGGGGTGACCTCCCCCGCCCCAGGAACAGGGAGCCCCATGCAGGACTAGCAGCAGCTGCACACTTACTTTCCTGCTCAACAGTCAGGAGCATGGTGGTGACCACCTCGGTGGCCTGGGAGGGCTGGTCCCTGCTGTCTGTCACTGCTGGGACAAGCGTGGGGACACACAGGCATTGGGGGGTCCAGATCCAACACCCACTGCCCCTGTTCAGCACCAGAGCTGCCCCATGGCGAGCTCCTGCCATGGGCAATGTCACCTCCCAAGTGTCACCCACGCATGGCAGGACTCCAGGGTGGCTATGCTGGGTCACAGAAGGACACAGAGGGCATGATGCCCCCCAGCAAGAGCCCAGCTGAGTGACTGCTGGCCTCCTACCTGTGGCCGTGGCTGTGAGTGTCTCCTCGGAGTCCAGGGCCACCAAGGTGGTGAATGATGTGATAGTGGATGTGTCCAGCCCTGCGGTGACACAGAGGGACAGAGGTGACACACAGGAAGAAGCTGCACAGCCGTGAACGTCCTGACCGTGGGAGGCAAACCGGGGGTGGTTGGACTTGATGACCTCAGAGGTCTTTTCTGACTTAGCTGATTCTGTGATTCTGTGGTCTGGGTGCTCCAAGGCAATGGGGATGAGGATGGACCATGTCCATCTGCACATTCCTGCTGCCCAGGTGCTGGAAATGGGGCTTCTCCACCCCAGCCAAAGCACTGGGGTCCTGCATGGGACCTTCCTTCTCCATGTACCTGGGAGGTTTGTCATCAGGATTCATTACCTTTTAATCTGCCTTATCCTCTGCCTCTCTGAGCAAGGGCTGTGCATTGTAGTGCCATCAGCTCAGTGCCCAGGGGAGGGGCCAGAGGGGATGGGGATATTTAGGGAGGAAAGGAAAAGCCAGAGAAAGTTGTCCCTTTTCTCCTGCATTTGCCTCTTTGTCCCCTAATAACAGGAAAGGGAAAGCACTGGCACTTACTGCTCCTGTCATTAGCCATGATAATGAGGGAATTCAGGGGGATTATTAACATTATGAACAGTAATCAGCGGAGAATGGCAGAAATGCATCATTTCAGGAGGGGAAGGGGAGGCAGGCTGGGCCTGGCATTGTGCCCAGCCCCTGACAGCCGCTTGCTCCTTCCGGACATGGGCAGATTGTTTTCCAGCCAGCAGAGCAGGGAAGTAGCAGAGGAAAATGGCAGGATGGCAGATGCATTACCCCTCAAATCACCACTCCAGCCATGTCCTAGTCTCTCTGTGCAACGTTGCATCCTGCTCCAGACCACCAGGATAACAGCAGATAAGGAGCAAGGATGCTTCTACAGCACCAAAGCCTGGCCCTTGGCCAACCCTGGGAACCTCAGCATCTCTCTGAGGCCATTTCTCCTTGGAGACCAGGATGTCCCTGGGTTTTTCCCTGCCCTGGTACCTGCACAGATGACCCCTGCGTCCTCGTGGTGGCCGCAGTTGTGGATGCCCCAGCCGAGGCTGTAGCAGGCAGAGAGGAAGGGCTCGCTGCCATCACAGTTGACGTTGTCCAGAAGGATGCGCCCTGTCCCATAGCCAAAGTAGGCATTGCTCTTGTAATCCAGGGCCTGCCCACAGCCCAGCTGCTTGCAGACCACGCTGGCGTCGCTCAGGCCCCAGTCGTCGTCGCAGACGGTGCCCCAGTTCCCGCGGTAGAAGATCTCCACCCGACCCTGGCAGGTGTCGGGCCCGCTCACCAGACGGATGCTGCCGTCACCTGGAGGGTGGCAGCACGTGGTGAGAAGGATGTTGTATCCCTGCACATGGCACAGCGATGCCACCAAGCCTGGACCTGGCAGTGCCCGTCATGGCAAAGAAACTGAGAAAGAGGAGGGAAAGGGTGGTGCTTTAGGGCAACACAGCTTGGGAGCCTTGGAAAGCTCTGGGATAGGGTTTGGCCATGGCCAGCACAATGATAGGTCCCCAGGGTTCTGCCCCTCAGAGCTGGAGAGTTGAGGGGATCAAGAAGGGCAGCAAGTGACAGTGGGGGACACTGCCCTCAGCCAGGATGCCCCGCTGCAAGCAGCACTCAAGCAGCTTACTTTCCCCATCCTGTATCAAGGCTGTGAGGGTCCTGGTGGTCGGTCCTTCGCTGGCTTGCGTGGGCGAGAACTCTGCAAAGGGAAGCAGAGAGGTGGCACCTGCTGCTGCTCCACCCTGAAGCTGGAGGGAACCCTCCCACCCCACTGCTCCAGAAGGGTTTGCACCAAACTAGCCCCAACAGGGAAAGAAAGAGGGGTTTGCAGCTGCACTGCCCTGCCCAGACCTCTCTGCCAAGGGCTCAAGCCACTTCTCTGCACTCAGATCCACCTCCTCTACCTTCTTCTGCATCCCTTCCACCTCTCCTCTCCAGCAGCTCCCTGACTCAGTTTCCTGCTCCCTGCACGACCTCTCTTTGGTTGCTGCTGGTCCAACCCACCAGCCAACCCACCGACTCTGCCTTTCCATCCCTCCTTTTCCAAGCCCTGCTTCTGGAGGACACAGGGATTCACTGAGCAGCTGCTCTGGGTCTGCACAGCCTCACGTTCAGTGCTCACCTATGCCTGGCTGATGAGCAAACCCTGAGGAGCTACACAGGAGGAAAGTGTGTGGGGTACATAGGGGTCGTCACGGAGTTGTTCCACTTTCACTTGCCAAGTTCAAACACTTTCCACTGCTTTTATCACATCTAGGAACATTTTCCTACTGAAAAGCTCAGCAATTTAAAGAAAGACAAGTCAAAAGGGGCAAGAGCAGTGGGGCAGAGACTGACTCAGAGGCAGGAACGTGGGTGGGCATGTGCTCTTTCCCCAAGGATCGTGCTGGAGAGGTCGCAAAGTCCCTGAGCTGGGAGTGACAAGGAACACAAAACAGGCTGGTCACCTTATGGAGCATCAGCATGTGGAGCTGGGAGGTGACCTGGATTGAGGAGAGGAGTGGAGGGGTGGAGGATGCAGAGGAGGCTTGGCTGATCCAGGATCAGAAGAACAGAGACTGGGATATGACTCTTGGGCTCCACCAAGGTACCTGCAGCCCCCAAGCTTGCAGCCCCCTTGCCCCCCAGGGAACCCAACCTCACTACCATTGCACACGACAGCCACGTCCTCGTAGTGGTAGCAGTTGTGGATGCCCCAGCCGTGGCTCCAGCACTCGCTCAGAGCTGCCTCCCAGCCCTTGCAGTCCACGTTGTCCAGGAAGATGGGCCCGCTCCCCTGGCCAAAGGTCATGGCCGGCGGGAGGGTGATGGCGTGGCCACAGCCCAGCTGGCGACACACCACGTTGGCATCCACGATGTCCCAGTCATCGTCGCAAACTGTCCCCCAGGAGCCGTTGTACAGGATCTCCACCCTCCCCTGGCACCGGCTGGGCCCGTTGGAGAGACGGATCTCTGGGAGGATGGGCAGAGAGAGGTGCCTCAGCAGGCAACAGGCCAGGGGGTGACAAACACGGGGAGCAAAACTATTCCAAATCCCTGCTCCTTAAATAAAATAGTGACCCTTCTCTGTATCACAAGACTTGGTGCTGCCCACCTGGTGGTGGGACATGAGCTTCCCTTCATCTACTGGAAGCAGAGGACATGGAGACTTAACATATCTCAATACATGAATGAGGTGCATCAGCATCAAGGCCAGGTTGGATGGGGCTTTGACCCATCTGGTTTAGTGTGAGGTGTCCCTGCCCATGTCACGTTGGGGTTGGAACAAGATGGGATTTAAGGTCCCTTCCAACCCCAACCATCGTGTGACTCTACGATCATGCCATCATCTCATCTCCTAATGGGCAATAACCCAATGGGAGAAGAGGAAAGCAGATGTGAGGCACCGTGTGTAGACGTACAATGGGTGACAAGTGACAAGATGCAATCAGCAAACTCTTATGAGCCTCAACGAATGGATCCGGAGCTGATCCCACGTGGGAGTCGGTGGGATGGAGATGATCCCTCAAGCTGCTGGCGACACGGAGCAGGCATGGAAGTGCTCCTGGCCTGCCATGTCAGGGAAATTATTTGCCTGTGTGTGACACATGGCACAGGGACAGGGACTCAGCAGGTGGTGGCAAAATTCCCCTCTCAGGATAATAAGCAGAATAGGGATAATAAAGAAACTCTATTTCCTTTCTGTAAAGCGAATTTAGCTTCTTACTGCTTTTTATTCCAAACCAATACACTTCCCTCTTGAATTTCCCCAAATCCTTT
>VZRE01010708.1:17256-30112 GCA_013396775.1 Cephalopterus ornatus
ACTACAAAACTTCCTGGAGAAAAGTTACTTTAGGAGAAGAATCTCACCTGGAAATTGCAGCAGCTCGGGCTCAGAGGTGGTGCCTGCAAGGGAGAAGAGAAGGGATCAGCTCTCCCCAGCCCCTGGAGGATGGGGAGCTCAAAGGATGATGGCAGTAGGGATGGGGTGGGCATGGCAGGGACCTGGTAGCCCCTGGACCCTTTCCTTTCCTGCAAAGACCTGAGGTTTGTAGGGGAAAAATTAAACACCTTTTCCCAGGATGTCACTTTTTTTTTCCCCGACAAAGTCTGCTTTTTGCAAGCTTCATAATTACGTGCAAGTACCAACACACCCGGTGATGGCATGCATCCACCTTAGGGGGTGGACAAGCAGCCTCCAGAGGGAACTGAATGCTTGTAGGATGCATTCCCATCCCAGCCAGCTGGGTTTGAATGAGGGCTCTGGAAGTGCCTTGCCAGCAGCCCCACACCCAGGATCTGGATGCTCGGGGAGGGGCCAAGGGAAAGCTGAAGCTCCTCTTCCTCTCACTGGGCTGGGCCCCCCTTCCAGAGTTTGGGCATTATTTGGACACAAAAACTCTCTCAGCCCCAGTGCTGAGTGATGTGTGGTCCTCCCTGGGATGCTGCCAGCATGCGACACAGGGCTCTTGCTTGTCCAGGAGGACACAGCAGCATGATCCAAGGGACCGTGGATGGGAACGAGTGGTTGGATCTCGTGGACATCCCTGTCACTGCCTCTATGGATGCCCTGTGAGTTCACAAGCTCTTGGCAGATGCCAGAGCCCAGCACAGATTCCTCAGGCATCTGAGGCATCTCAGGCTTGAGGCTGTGGCTGCACAGCCCTCTCCCATGGGTGACACCTTCCAAAACCCTTCCAAACCTAGTGGAAGGTGTCCCTGTCCACAGCAAGCGGTTTGGAACGAGAGGAGCTTAAAGATCTCTTCCAAACCAAACCATCCCGTGATTCTGTGATGCCTCCATGCTAATTACAGCACCCAAGGGCTGATCAACGCCTGTGGTGGCTCCGTGGCCTCTTTTTCTCGCCTTGCCTTGGACCAGCCCCGTCCTGCTTCACACTCAGCCCACGAGCAATGACGTGAAGGTCAATCCCAGCCACTCCGGAGGCGGATGTCACCACCGTGAGAGGCAGCATGAGCCTGGGGGGACAGTTGAGCAGATGAACCCACCTCCCTTTTCCTTGCTAGGACGTTGCCTGGGAGACCATTAAGTCAGCTAGAAAACAGGGCTGTCAAAGAAAGACCTAGAAGCCCCAAGAGAAACGAGAATAAGGCAGCTGTCTAGATGTATCCATGAGTTAGCAGGGATGCTGCCCGTAGCTGGGATGAACATCAGGAGCCGGGGAGCTCCAGCCCTGGTCGGGCATTCCTGCCCTCCCCAGCTGCACCAGGCAGGTTGGAAAGGGATGCTGTGATGCCAGCAAGAAGTGGGGATTACACAGGCAAGAGCAAGGGAGCAGAGAGGCTCTAAAGGAGAGAACGGGGAAGGACATGGCAGCCCTGTGAGCTGGAAAACAGGAGAGAGGTTACTCAGCTCACCTCTGCACCAAAAATGTGGAGATGTGAGGGTTTCTAGAGAGAGCGTTTCATCCCGGTTTGTATTGATTTTTAACACCTAGTCCACTCCAGTGCCGGAGAAGCAGTGGATAAAAAGACATTGATAAATATTCATTTCCCTTTAAGTCAAAATCAAAGCTCTGAAATATTCATTTAAGAGCATCCTCCAGCAAAGTCAGGAGAGATCTGAAAAAAATATGCCTGGTGCGTCTACCATAATGAGGAACGAGGGGAAAACGGTATCCTTTGAGAACAGAGAGAGAGAGAGCCCTCGGTGTTTCTCTGATCCAGCGTCACAAAGCCGAAAGAAAAAGGGAAATTGCTCGAGTAAACACCGCTGCTAAACAAAACCACCAAGTGGGAGGACAAATCGCCCTTCGTTAGCGACTAATCTCCGCCCATTAATGAAGAGAACCGGGAAAAGCGGTAGGGCCTGGCGGTGCAGGGGACAGCGGCAGAGCCACGGGGTCCCCTCCGGGTCCCCACACATCCAATGTGGGCGCCGGGGCTGCCACAGCAGCTCGGGGAGGGACGGGAAGCTCCAGCTGAGGGAGTAGGAAGGCAAAACCTGATTTAACTCAGTTAGGGTGTCTGACTACATCTGAATTCCCAATTTTCTGGCTGGCTGCGCCTTGGCACAGGTTTGTTGAGGCAGAAATATGTTACCCACCGCCGGGCTGTAATCAGGCGGATACAGTCACACCGGATAATTATGCTGCCTCAGCACTTGTGCAGACCCTCATTCCAAAGCGGGAATGGCTTTTCCTAGTTCGATCTAAATGCTTCCCAGCCTGGCTGGACAGTTCCTGCCAGGAATGAGTAGGGATCGTTGTCCTCAGGGGATGTGTGCTCATTCCATACATCGCTTCAGCAGGATCAGTCCCTCAGGTCCTGGGGAGCAAGCCCAGGAGCATCCTTTCTCCATCAGCATCTTTCCATCGATGCTGGACCTGCTCCCTCCATCCATGTGCACACTCAGTGCCGTTGGGGACACCATGATAATCCTGCCCATGGAGGAAGTTTGCCCACAAATGTGAGAGCCGGAGTGAGATCGTGGATGCCTAAAACCCCTCCCACCGCCCAACGCGGAGCTCACCGGTGGGGGTGTGAAGGAGGAGGAGGAGCATGGCTGGCATCAAGGAAAGGGGCAGCACTGCGATGTCCGGCCCCCCTGTGCCGTGCCGGGTGGCCAGAAAGGGACCAAGTGTCATTGCTGCACGACAGTCCTCTCGCAGACAGGTATCCAGAGGAGGTTGTCCCTGAAACACGCAGACAGTAGTGTTAGTGGTGATGGCCAGAAGAGCCTGTGCCCACCAAGGACCATGCAGGACCTCTGAGTGTGTCCCTCTTCAGTATTCCCAGGAGCAGTGACCAGGAGACACGTGAAAAGGGATTCTGATTTGATTTATTGAGAACAAGAGGTAATTTTTTGAGTGGCAAGATGAAACTGAAAGGGCCACATCCCACCCTCAAAAGGAAAGGGTTGGACTTGATGATCTCTGAGGTCTTTTCCAGCCCAATCGATTCTATGATTCTATGAAACTGGGAGCCAGATGCCTCTGTTGTCTCTGCTCTTTGTCATTCTGCGAGGTAAAAAAAAGCAGGGACAGGCATTTCTGTGGGAAGACAGTAATTTCTGGGGTCTGTAGAACAACCTGATTCACCTGGGGGATTGAGATGCAAACTCCACAGGGGTAAGATGGAAAGCAAACAGGAATGTCAGCAGAAACCGGGGAAGAGATTAAATATCATAAGATTCCATTTCTCCTTCATTTACTGCTCCCCGCAGGAATCACTGCCGAAGGGATAGATTTCTAGCTCACAGACTGTTCGGAAGGGGGATGGGGGCTGGTCCTGCTGGCGGTGACACCTCTGGCAGCCCAGAATCTCATCCCAGCGGACCCAGCAGTCGGCCTGACGGCAGCGTGTGCTGGTGGAGCAGTGCCATCGTGAGGATGCTCTCACGCGCAAAGCCAGGCTCTCAGGCTCAGCTCAGCAGAGACCTCAGATTAGTCCCTCCAGCCTGCACGAGGCACACCATCTCCTTAAGGGATGCACACCGACTACTGTCATCTACTGATGGTCAGAAACCTGGGAAAGGACGTTGAAATCCACTGTATCAGTGACCAAACCCTCCCTCCCGTGGAAACCCCTCATCCAGCCTTTTCCTGCTCCTGGTTTTCCCATGCACAGGATGAGAAGAGCTTCCAGGCAGGATCATTGCTGGTGTCCACCCAGACAAGGTCCCTCAAGACCGTGGGTTGAGTGGGCTCCAGAGCCTCCAGATCAAGGCTTTGTTGCCTGCACCAGAGAGAGATGATGGTGGGCCAAGAGATTGTATGTGCACCAGCCAGAGGTGATGGAGATGCAGGATGGAGCCTCCACGGATGGGACACGGCCCCGTTACTCCTCCCTGGTCTCTCAGCTCCCGCTGCCCAGAGGAGGAGACCCGCCAGCAGACAGACGGCTCAGTGATGGGGGATGAAAACCAATCTACTCGCTGAGGTGGTGGCTTTCAATACTCCATTCATCCCTCCTGCAGCGCCGAATAATGTCGCCTTTTGTCCCGCCCGGCCCTCGCCGCCCCCCAGAGGGGCAGGGCTGACAGACGGCCCCTCCGCCGCCCTGCCCCGGCCAAACCCCGGCATCGCGTCCTGCTCGCAGGGACGTTGTCATCGCCGGCCACTTTTGTGCCACAGCCAGCGCGTTCCTGCTCCCTTGGAAGGGTGGCAGTGGGCATTAACCACTGCGATGCCATGCCACGGCCGACCCCAGAGAGCGAAAACCTGATTTGCCTTCTCTGTCCATTGCTCTTCCACCTGCTTCTCCATCCTCACCCTCACCTCAGAGTTCAGCTACAAACTGCACCCCCTTCCTTGCACCCAGGGATGTTGGGGCTCTTTCAGAATGTCTAAAGACTAAAAACTACTTTTAAACCATAATTAGTCATTGCGGCACTGCAGCAAAGCAAAACATCCCTTTTAACATTGCCCAGAGAAGCTGTGCCTGCGCCATCCCTGGAAGTCACCAAGGCCACGCTGGATGGGGCTTGGAGCAACCTGGTCTAGTGGAAGGCGTCCCTGCCCATGGCAGAGGGTGGAACAAGATGAGCTTTAAGGTCACTTCCAACCTAAACCCCTCCGTGATTCTGTGAGGATTCTATGATTTAAAGGGTTGCTGAATGTGGGTTTCTGGAAGTCCCTTCAAACTGAGGTCCTGCAAGCTGGCAGGTGTCCTGTAAAACCACCCCCCATCAGGCACCCCATGGAAGGAGCAGCAAACCCTGCATCACCCCCATCCTGCACAAGCACTGCCTACTGAGGCTGCTGCAAAACTCGCAGGGGAGGACCAGGGCTCCAGTGTGGGGCACAGAAAGTCCCTGCTTTCACCCCAAATAACGCACCACAGCAGACACACTGCCCCCCACCAGCATTCTGCCCACGGTGAAAACTCCCTCCTCCCACCTGGACGTGAGACCCCACAGGTCCTTCAGTTCCCTTTGGTTGCTTTTGTACCCCTTGGCCACAGCTGGAATGAGCCCCTGCTCTCTGTTTGTCACTTCTTCCACTTTTTAATATTCAAGGAACTTCAGGAGAAATCAGTCTTTCATCGACCACCTCCCCACCAGATCATTATTTGTAATTACCACCCTGACCTAAAAAAATACATCATAAATCCACATACCTGTTTGATAATTTCTCTCCAGTATAAAGGTGAGTATATCAAATCCCAGAAATACCTATTCTCTTTCGAAATAAAAGAAAGAGCTGTCTAGTTATAAAAAAAAATTTTAAAATAATGGTTGAAATTAATATTCCCGGTAAGAGGTGATGGGGATAAGGCAGGAATTTTTTCTTTGGGTGAGATCTTATTTCAAAAATTTAAAAAAAAATAATAAAAGAGCGAAGAAAAAGGATCTCATCCATCAACAGAACAGTTCCAGCCCATCATCTCTTTGCACCTTCGGGGTGGCTGCTGCTGGGTTACAGCAGGATGGCAGCCCTGCATCCCATCCTGGGGCAGATCATTCCAAAAGCAAAGGAGAAAGAGAGGGAGGAGGAGGGGGAAGAAGAGGAAGAAGAAAGAGAGAGAAGGGAAGAGAGGGAAGACTGCTAAGGAGACATGGTGGGGAGGGAATGGCTCGGGTTTCAGGGAGGCAGGCAGGGACACATCCTTAAATTGGGTGCTGGCAGAGCCTGGGTTACGCCTCAGGGGAAGGGAGAAGCTTTTTCAGAGGGTTTGGGCTTTTCAGCTCCTTCCCACCTCCCTCCTCAGCTGTCTGAGTGCCCACCAGGAGAGGAAGTCAGCAATAACCATCCAGCTGGAAATATTTCTGTTGATGCCTGAGCCAGCACTGGGATGCAATGGGAGGGGATGGTCCCAACCTCCTGCCCCTCCTGGGGGATTTGGGAACCTGCTTCTCAGACTAACCATGGTCCCCCCTGCCTGTTCCTGGGCAAGAAGTTGCTGTTAGGGTCCTTTTTTTCAGGATTTTTCCTGCCTGGCCGTCCAAAGCAGCTCTGCCATGTCCTTGCTCTCTTAGCCTGCAGTGAAGGATGTCCTGTGCTGGAAACCTTTCCCATCCACCTCCACCACCTCCTGCTCCACACATTCATGTTGTCTCCTTCAGCTCCCAACCAGGGCACCTCTTCATTTTAAAAGCAATTGTGTGCATTAAATAATTTCTAACCATTTTAGCCTTTCAACCATTTCAACCGTCATTGCAAGTAAAAGCCGAGTAACGTGAGGCTCTTGGGTCTCAGCAGGCCTGAGAATCATGGAAAAAAACCCTCCAAACATACTAGGTTTTCCAGTCTCATGAAATCTTAAGCTTCCCAGCAATTTTAGGAGCCTTGTGTGCTTTTGGCTTTGAACAAGTTGATCTTAGGAGCTACAGGATTTGCTCTCACAGGAGGCAGCATTTGCCTCATGGCTCTTGCTGCTGGATTGTTTACTCATTCCTACACAAAGCCCAGAGCCTTAAATGCCCTAAAATGCCTGTGTTTCATGTTTTAACTCCTCACAAAGCCATCTCTGGCTACAATTGTCACCAACTGCTTCTGCCATTACCTTCTTGTAGGGATTCAGTAATTAGCAATTAGGTATTTTTATTCTGCAGTAGCAGCAAAGTTCTAATTAACCAGATCATGAGTGAAAGTTTCAAAGGTGCCTTTTAAGTCTGTTTTGCCTAAACTTTGACAAACTCGCTGCTGTTCTGGCTGTCTGCCAGACCCAGATGGGAATCATCAACTCCAGCATCGATCCACATCCAGGCTTTGGGGACCAGGACTGTAAGCTGCCCTAATGTGGACATGCAGGGATAAGGTCGGCAGCCTGGAGATGCTTTCCACCCTGTCCAGGATTTCTCTGGCCATTTGAGCACCATCTCAGATGTTTTCCATGTCGACATCCTTCCTGCATGTGCTCTGAGTGGCTTGGCAGTATCAGGCTGTGGGATTATGCTGCTCTGAGGAAAAGAAAACACAGCCAGCCTTATTCAAGGAGCAGCCACAACATAAGAAAGGCTAATTATAAAATTCCACAGGACAGCAAGGCTGTTCTCTTGTGTGCCAGGGGAAAAAAAGCTCTTTTTGTGCTTCGTGATGGTCCTGCTGCCTAGTCAGGCAGGGACACTCAGAGACATCAGTGATGCTCACAGGAGAGGGGCTTATGGAGAGTTCAGGGCCATCCCCACATCCACTCAGCATCTGCCGTGTGCCACGAGCAGCACCTACCACAGCTTCCTATGGCAGCACGTGGCATTTCCAGCAGATCTGTTTTCTGGCAGCAGCTCAGTCAGGGGTGGACGCAGGGGAAAACAAGTGGCTTACAGATCTGCAGAAAACACAGAGCTTCCAAGAAATATAATAATAAAAGACCATTTTCATTTTCAGTTAGCTGGGAAACTACAGAGAGGAGAGATAAACTTGTCTGTATGCCCTATGCCATGGCCAGGAAATGCTTTGGGGGTGTAAAGAAGAACCTGGTGCTGTATCCAAAAGCCATAAGCTGAAACAAAAGACATCTTTTTACCGTCAGTGGGGAAGGATGGGGCTGATCTGATCCTCAGGACACCAGTTGCCCTTGTGAGCCATTAGCCGGCTTATAATGAATGACAGGATTCCCCCTCCAATTGCTGAGCTAAATCAGCAGGTACTTAGGGGTTTCCTGCTGCTGGCCGAGCTTTGGGGAGCAGCAGCACGAAGGATGCTGCACCTGCAATGGGATGAGCCACCCCTCCTTCCTCCAGTCCTCCTGCTGCTCCGGGACACAAGCAGCAGATGGGATCCTGTGATGTGGGGTCCCAGGAGAGGAGCTCTCACTCCCAGACCAACTTCTGTCCAGCAGCCTTAGGAGAAGGGAAAGGTGTAAATGCAGTACAAGAGCATTTTGGTCTCCTGTCCTGACATTTAGCTCTGCCCCTGTGCAGCTGGAGCTGTGCTCCTAACACACCTCTGTGCTAATTTTAAGGTATTTTCTGACGGTTTATAAGTCCTGAAGGAAGGGCAGGGCTGAGGAAAGGGCAGCGGCAGCCCCCAGCATTGCACTCAGCTTCAGCAAGCTGGAGCTGCGGGAGAGGTACCCATCCCCTCCCCGGACAAAATCACCTTTGTTCCTCGCTGTAATCTGCTTCCTGCCCAACGTGCTGCAGAAACCACCTCAGCCAGGTGAGAAAGAGCAGCCCAAGGACGCAGTGCTGACAGGAGGCTCTCCAGAGGGCAGCCGACCCACGCCATGGGCTCCGGCCGGCATCCAGAGCTGCGGAGGAGCAGGCACAAATCGCAGCGGGGAAGAGGGGATGGGAAACGGGCAGCTGGGTCCTCTCCATCACCCCCGTTGGTCACAGCAAGGGCACCGCTGTGGGCATGAGCTTTAGGGTATGTCTGAAACTCCCTGCCTTTTCTGCGTGTCATTATCTCCATGGGGTGAAATCTCAGCCTGCACCAGATTCCTGGCAGTGGGATCCACTGGGACAGCAGCCATATATGTGTGCATATATATATATATATATGAGTGTGTGTGTATTTGTATATGTAGGTATATATTTATGTACACATACGACGTGTCCATCGGGACCAGCACTTGCTGGCTTCACTGCCAGCCCTGGGGAACCCAGGCATCCCGCTTCTGCTGCAGCATGGCTGGTGTGAGATGGGTGTGCTGCAGCCTCAGTGCTTTTAAATACACTCCCGAGAGCCCAAACCAGGCCCAAGTGTGGGGCTGGGCGGTGGTGACCTGTATGGGGACACGCAGGCTGAGAAGACAGACGAGGTGGACGTCGCTGGGGGCATTCCTGATGGGGCAGGAACCTGTGTGGAGATGCCGTGTCGGAGCCTGACGCTCCATGGAACAGCTTGGGTTGGAAAGGGACCTTCAGACGTTTATTCAATTCCAGGAATGCTCCGGAGCGATGGATCCCCTTGTCGGCTGCCAGGCGGCTGAGTGTGCACTAGGTGGCAATCAGCTAGAGGGAGAGGCGCCCGCGGCAGCCGGGAGGGGTTTTGGGATTGGGCAAGGAGAGCAAAGCTCCGCTGGGAACCCCCAGGGACCCGCCAGCGCGGTGTGCACAGCTGGCAGGAGGCAAAGCAGGACCAGTGCTGTCCATTATTAACACTAATGGAGAGGGGAGGGTGGCCAGAGCAGAGGAGACAGGCGATCAATCCAGAGGACTGGGCTCCAGAGTCTCCTGGCTGGATTTAGCAAAGGCAGGGATGGAGAGAGACTTTTGACCAAGGTCTGTATAACAGGAGAAGGGGTAGGGGTTTAAAGTGAGGGAGGGCAAATTTAGGTGACATCAGGAAGGAATGTTTTATGGTGAAGGTGGAGAGGTCCTGGCACAGGTTGCCCAGAGAAGCTGTGGCTGCCCCATCCCTGGAAGTGTCCAAGGCCAGGTTGGATGGGGCTTGGAGCAACCTGGGATAGTGAAAGGTGTCCCTGGCCATGGCACAGGGTGGAACCAGATGAGCTTTAAGTTCCCTTCCAACCCTAACCATTCATGACTTCCCTGGAGAAGGCAGGCAGTGGGTCATTGAGGCTTTAGCTGACCTCACGGGGCATCTCCCACTACCAGCAGAGATGAGGAATGTGACCCCTTCAGTGGGTAAATCCCAGGTGTCGGAGAGCAAGGTCACCCAGCAAGAGTGGGATGCCCACACCAGACCCACTCCTGCTTTGTCTAATCAGTCCCCAGCAAGAATCAGCAGCAGCTGCTGCAGAGGAAAATGAAACGAAATTTCACCTATTATCCTCTGCCTGCAGAGGAATTTCTTCCTAATTCCTGTCACTTTGGGTTTGTCTGCTCAGGGAAATTAATCTGAAATCGAGCAGCCTGTGAATTCGAAGTGCTGCAGCAATCCCAGCAGAGCTTGGACAGGCAGTTTCCTAGGTGGCCGGGCTATTCCCCAGAGCACCAGCCTAAGCCTGGCAATTTAACAGAGCCTCAAGCATCAGATTTTATAGACATTAGCATAGGACCTGGAGTCAAAAGCGCCTGAGATGGAGCAGCCATGGAGAAACTAATTTAACAGCCTTCCAGCCCTGCCGCAAGAAAAGAAGCGGGGGGAAGACAAATATTTGACTGATTACCCCAGCGAGTGGAGGGATCAGACAGGAGTTGATCCCATGTTAGAGGACTGCCTGCTTTGCATACTGATTTGTGGAGCATGCAGAGAAGGATGTGGGAAAGAAGAACGTGGGAAGTAAGGGATAAAGCTGGAAAAAAATCCATAAGGGACTGTGTTAAAGTCTGTGGATCACTAAAGCAAAAATAATATAAAATATAATATCCAATATTTTAGCAGGCAGCCAGGACTTTGAGGTCTGTATCCCTGTAAAAAAGGGGTCCTTAGGGAGAGCAGGACACCGAGTTTCATATTCAAGCTCAGAGAGCGTCTTCACAGAAGGTGTTCTTCACATGGAATGGTTGGAGGAATTTGTGCAGTGGGGTCTGACAGGTTCAGCTGGTCATCAGACCCCAGGTTCCTTTCAGGTTGTTGGCCTGAGCTCTGCTAACCCCTTTCAGGTTGTTGGACTATCATGGTGTACAGGACAAGTAAGGGAGGGGTGTGGGAAAAGGGAGACTGAGGGAGACTTGTGCTGCTGAGATGAGGTACCTCAGCCATCCATCGTGTCTGGCAGAGCCTTCCAGGGACCTTGATGCAAGATCAGATCATGAATCCCCGCTCAGAAATAAAAATTAAAATAAATCCAATGCAATTCTGTACTATTCCCACAGCTCAGCCACCACCTGGCTGGTTTACCCTCACAGTACAGCCCTTCCCTTCTCCCAGGAGCTGCACCCAGTGCACGTCTGCTCTCCTCCACCCTGCAGCTCTTATCTGTAGCACCCTTCAGCCCTGGATCATTGCCCAGAGACCTCGCCCAGCCTCCCTCATCAGCCAGGACTCCTCACTCAGAGCATCCTGTTCTTGCAGTTCTGCCAGACTCGATAGAATCCCTTCTTCACCACCCTCGATTCTCCCTGAAATCTTTTCCTATTTAGGACCAGAAGATATTTGACACCTGTCCACCCATGCAACAACATGGATCACGTAGTCTGCTCCCAGCACGGCTTTATAAAGCATTCTTATCTGTTTTTTCAGGAAAAAAACCCTTTGCCTTGTTCTCCAGTTACTAATTACAGCCGTAGGAGATAGGAATCCTAAGCACCTGAGTTGTAAATGTGAATCTTATTGCTTAAGCAGACACATTACGAGCAGGCTATCAATCACTTTTGGCAATTATTGGTTCTTTGTGAGTATTTTGAAGTCAAGTATGTGACAGTCTCATCCATCCTGGAACAGAGAAATCCATGGGCATTTACATACAAGGCTGAGCTGTGGGGGGGTGCAGCTTCAGAGGGTTTTCACTGAAGCCTTTTTGTTTATGTGCTGGGTGCCATACGTTTTGGGCAGAAAAGCAACCTTATATAAGCTCTGTGAAGATAATTCTCATGTGTTTAACCCTGGAAGAAGAGTTTTAGAATATCTCTCCATTTCTACAACATAAAGTGGTTCTGTATATTATTTTTGCTGTAACTATTCAGTCCAAGAATAATGCCCTTTATTTTATAAGCCTTTGGGAGCAGGTGTATCATGTCACGGGTGAATCAGTGTTGCTGGGTGTAAAGTCCAGGGAGGTTTAAAGTTATTTAATAAGGACTGGTGAATGCTTCCTGGTTTTGAAAGAATTATGACAATCTTAAGGTTTTTTTCTGACCTAAATGATTCTATGGTTCTATGATCATTGCTACCAATGTCTCAGTGGAATTTTGACCTCTGCATCCATCAAGGGAAAAATCCAGGTGGGGTCTGACCCACCTCTAACAGAGTATGAAGGAGTGATCCAGCTCTCTGCAAGGTGCTTCAGGATTAAAGGAATCCCTAAATAAACACCTATTTTGGAAGGGGGGTGCTGGAGGTGCAGCAGCTGGGAGGAAGCAGTGCTCTATTATTAGAGAGATCTGCACACACGGGGTTGTGTTTAACCACCCTCATTCCTGCTTGTACAAGGAACAGGCATCTCCAGGGCTTTGCTTTGGATTTACATGGATGTAAACGAAATCCCCAGGGCTTGTACTGAGGAGCTGATTGATCCAGGCTGGATCTGGCTCTGGTGGTCCCATCCACATCCCCACAGGACAGGGCAGCGTGGAGAAAGCAGCCCCCACAGCATCCCGTCAAACCGCATTAGAGGCTGCACTGTTATGTACCACGTGCACCCCATCACACACTATCACACACGTCGTCACACTCACACGTCGTCACACTCACACACTGTTGCACGCTCACAGAGTATCTCACACTCCCAGTATTACACCTGCTCACATGGACAGTATCACGCGCACACCCAACATCACACTCCTGCACAGCTACCGTCAGACACAATCACACCCACACCCCACTGTCCCACACACTCACACACATTATCACAGACTATCACACACTATTTCACTCAAACACATTAACACACACGTTATTGCACTCACACTATCACACAATTTCACACACACACATTATCTCACACACTGTTTCACACACACATCGCACACGTCATCAGACACACTCGCTATCACACACACACTATTTCACTCACACACATTATCACACACACACATCACACACGTTATCAGACACACTCGCTATCACACACTATTTCACTCACACAATCACACACACACATTATCTCACACACTATTTTGCACACACATCACACATGTTATCAGACATGCTATCACACACACTATTTCACTCACACACATTATCACTCACACACATTATCAC
>VZRE01010708.1:31672-71229 GCA_013396775.1 Cephalopterus ornatus
CCTCTGCTTAGCTGACAGGCAAACGCTTTGTTTCCGCCTCAGTTGCCGTTTCTGTTTTCCCCCCTCTGAGGGGAACTCTCTTGGAGCTTGTTTTGAGTGGAAGCAGTCCAGGTTTGGAGCAGCCGGGTTTGTTTCTTCTTTCGGTTGTCAGCCCAGCCACCTTGTGCCGTGAGGATCAGCAGAGTCTGACGGAGGGCAGGACCGATCAATCTGTGCTGGGAGTTATTGCTGTGATCCCCTCTCTGCTGCCATGCTCTGTTCTTGTTCTTTGGTTGCTGCTGATCGGAGCTGGGTGCTCCTGTATGGAAAGGTTTGTTTAGGTGTGAGTTACCTGGCAAGAGCTTCCAGCCCTGTTGCATCACTGTGTTCACTGCACCCAGAAGTGCAGCTTAGCTGGTGTGAGGAGCTGTGGGGGCTCTGGCTGGTGGTTTGGGGTCAGAGGGGCACAGGGCACATGTAAAGCTGTTGCAGTCGTGCACCCTGCACAGGGTTACATCTTATTGCAGTCCCGCGGCCTCCCTGTGCTTTATGTGCTCCTCTAATCCCTGTGTAATCTCTTCCCATGGGATCTTTGTTGCCCTCCCAGTCCTGTCTCTCAAAGTGGTGTTAACAAATCCCTTCTGGGCACTCTCTTTTCTGAGCAACCTGCTGAAAAGTCTCAATTCTACCAATCTGGTGATTTTTATTTTTAATTCAGTCCAGCTCAAGGGCTCCTGAGGCTCCTTTTCATTTCCAGGTACAAGCTCACATTTCATTTAAACTTTTATCAGCACTGGCAATTTCAGTTCAGAAACTTAAAAAGGGACTTGGCTTTTTTAGAAATCATTCTCAGACCCATCAATTTTAAGATCCTGCATTTAAAGCGAAAGAAAATTCTGCTTTCTGGAAGTAGAACAGAATGGAACATGGCTTTCATCCCTTTCTCCTGCTTTCTCTCCACCCTTTGCTGGAGTTGGAGGAGCAGGGAGTGAAGCTGTTGGGAAACACAGCTGAAATGTGCCCAGTTCTTTTCCTGTCCAAGTCCCCGATTAAAGCCATGTAGGCAAATGTTTCAGAGGTTGTGCTGGGTGTAAAGTTCCAACCAAACAAATCCAAACTCAGGCCCTGAGCCCACGTTACAAATTACCTCTGAAGTGAAGGGCAGCTGGCCGGAATATTTAAGTTTGCGCAGGGTTTTGTTTTCACTTGGGGCAAGTTGGGCCGTAGGATTTCTGACTGGAGCCAGGACTGTTTGCTGAATAAACAGAGCTTTTAGGGTTGGTGTGAATTTCAGCTTTTCAAGGCATTTTTAAAGGTCAAGGTGAAGTGTTCTAGTCCATGGGATTTTAGCAAAGATGTGAGGTGAGATGCGTAACACATCCCAAACCACATCCTGCTCTGCCTCAAACCCTTTCTGCCACGGTGTAATGCACAGGGTAGCCCAAGGGGGTGGTCTGAAAGCTGTATGAGCAGCTCCAGTATTGAATTTCTCAACTTTTAATATTTGTGTGCTCCTGAATTCTCAGGAAGGACTCAGGAACTGCAACTTCAAGCCTTTTCTTTCCCTTGTTTGTCTTAACTCGGGGACTCATGTAATTTTGGCTTACTGAGGCTCTCCCGCATTCCTCGCTTCCCAATCCATGCAAACAGCTGCTGGCTCAAGCAGCGTTCAGCGAGAACTGGCAGGAGGCTGAAATACACCCCTCGCTCCTCCTCTGGACCAGCAGTCCCAGCGCAGGAAATATTTTTCCATCCTGATGGGGAAGTGAATGTCGGAGCACGCGACGTTCACGTGCAGCCGGTCCGGGTACCCCCGCGTGTGGTCCACGATTCACAGCATCGCTGCCATCCCATGGGTGAGCAACAGGCTGTTGGCACCCAGCTGTTATCCCCGTGTTATCCCGGTGGCACAGGGAGGAGGTGGGTTTTTTTTTTTCTGGGATGTCTTCTTGTTTTCATTTCCTGCTGCTGTGTTTCAGAAGTGAAAGGATAATGCATCACCGACTCCCTCCTCATGGCCTCCCTCTGCTCTGCCTGTGGCTGCAGGGTGTGCTGATGAATATTGGGCAGCAACTTTTGGGGGAAGAAGAGGTGTTTGTTCTGTATTTGGGGTTCAGGTGGGTGGGACAGAAAATTCTGCAGCCTGGCTTTGCCTCACTCTGGTCCGAGCTGAGCACAGACATGCTGGTGGTCCCTGAGGTGGAAGAGTGTTGGTGTGAAACCTGCCATAAAAAGAAGTGGCAGAGGCAGGGTGTTGGGTTTGATACCTTAAGCCTTAATTTGCTGGTTTGTGCAGTAAAATAGCTGTCCTTGGTGTGTTGGGGGAGAACAGATTACAAGGAAAAGACTGGTAGCAGAGACCAGGGTTGGGTCTTGGTGATCCGGAGCGCTTTGTCACCAGCACCAGTTGAGCTGGGGGTGTGGTGTAAAAATCTCTGAGCAGCTCATGAACTAATTTACACTGAATTCCTGGAGAAAGTGTTGCTTTCCTCTTATAAATGCAGACGTGTGGGTGTGTCTGTTCTGCGCTCGCTCTTCTTCTGTGTCTTTTTTGAGCCAACAAGCCACACGGGCATGATGGATGGGACGCTCCACGGAGCGTGGGATCTTCCCCCATCCGGCAGGGATGTCATTCTCTGTGCAGATGGCATCCTCCAGTGGAAGCCACCCACTGCTGCTCTGCCTCTTGGGAGACCTGAACTTTTCCATTTGATGGGAAGGAAGCTCACAGCTCCCTGCTGACTGCTGGGAGTTAAGCGAGCAATCAGTGACGTGAGACCTGAGGAGGGAGAAGGCGACTTTATTTTAAAACAAAATGAATTGCACTCATTCACAGCCATACCCACCTACACAGGAGTGCCAATGTGGGGATCTCCAAGTGGTTGTTCAGCATTTGGACAGATGTGTGTCCAGATGGTCTGGTCAGGATTCCTTGGAATGACACAACGGACAAGGAATGCCAAATATCAGACCTCTGATGTCTTTTAGGCAGCTTGGTGACCATGTGATGGCTTTGGGTCTGCTTTTTTACATCCCTTGGGGGCTAAGAATGGTGATCTCTTGTTGCTGGAATTTATTCTCTTGGCCTTTGTGTCTTTCTCTGGATGTCTTAGGGCTCCTACCACTTTCTCTATTCTTTCCCAAATTATCTCTTAAGGGCTTGAGTCTCTGGCTTGAGTCCTTGATGCAGATTGTCCCTTGTGTCAAGAGTTCCTTGTTTTCCAACCTGAGAAGCTGCAGCTCTGATCTTGAGGACCTACTAAATCACTGCCCTCAGCAAAGACTGCCCTCAGCACCCTGTGTTCCTCCTGGTGTTCCTGTACTCCTTCCCATCCATTTTTTGCTGGGATCACACTCAACTAAAAAAGTGTATGTGCTGCAATTTGCAAACTGTGCAAAGGATTGCCTCCTGGCTTTGTGTGCACGTACGGTGCTGCACAGAAAGAGTCATGGGACTGATCCTGGATCAAAGCTGAGCGGTCAGAAGCCTGAATGGAGCTGATGGTGTAGCCCTGAAGCTCAGATAAGTGAGAAGAGTGTGGGAACCACTTGTATAACTGAGTTATTCCTGTGCACAAGTGTTTGGGGAGCATTTGGCAGCTCACAACAGGGTGGTTGGAGCACAACACTGCCAGGAGTGGTGCTGAGCATGGATGGGGAAGGGGGTGGAGTGGCCTCTTGCCTTGGCACATTCCTGGATAGTGAGTGTGTCTGTCCGAACTCAGTAGGGGCTTACAGGTCTCCCTGACATGATCAGCAGTGGCTCAGGGGTGGTTTGGTGCAGATCTGTGGTAACTTGGGTTGTGTTTGGTGCCACAAAATGAGCAAGAGAAGTTGCCAGCATTGGCAGGGAGTGGGTGGTGGTGCCTCACCCTCAGCCAGAGGGTTTTGGGGCCAGTCTGCTGCTCTGTATTCTCCTAAATGCATCATCTGTGAAAGTCAGAGCTTGTTTCCCTCTCAAATGGGTTGTATGGTTTGGATGGAGGATGGGGGGATTTGGGACATCATTCTCCGCTCCATGTGCTCTCTGTTTCTTGCTGCAGGTCCTCAGGAGAAAATGGTGTAAGGCCAGCCAGCACAGCTGCCACTTCCAGTCGTGCCCAGACCTCAGGGAGGAACATGGCAGCTGCTCAGGGAGCGGGAAGCAGTTCAGCCGGGCCATCCGGACTCCCCGGTCCTGCCCCGGGGCACAGCAGCAACTCCACGGCAGTGGCGGTGTGGGAATGGCAGGATGAATTTGGCAGGTGGAGGCCATACCGAGGGAACGTCTGCAGCTATATTGAGCAGGTTATTCAGGCCTCTCAGCAGAAGGGCCGACGTTCGGGGTCGGGGCTTGTCAGCAGCATCCCTTTGGGACGTGCCGATCCCATCCTGGCTCCCTACGTCATCGACATTCCGAGCCTGACGCAGTTCCGGCAGGATACAGGTAAGGGAGCTTCCCTGCCCGTGCTGGGGTTTTGCTTGTGTGCTTGGGGATAAGGGGGCCTCCTTCTGTGTGGGACAGCCCTGCAAAGCTGTGCTGTCTGCTGCCGTGCTGAGCAGTCCTTTGAGGGGTGGCACATCTGCTGCTCTTCTGGTGCTGCCCAGAGTGGGAAAATCGGTGGAGCTGGGTGCAGACAGCAAGGATCCCTCAAGGAACATCATCATGGGACCCTCAGAGCTCACAGCTCGTAAGCCAGAGCACTCAGAGCTGGAAGCTCCCCCAACCCACAACCATTCGAGACCACTTACGTAAAAAAGGCCTTTTTATGATTCCAACCCTCCTGCTTGAATCCCTTGTTCCCTCTGGAACTGGAGTGCCAGCTGCTTTACCTTGGCATGCTGCCCCACACAAGCTGCTTGTGAGAGCCTGCAGCCCCCACACAACACTGAAATGCTGCAGCAGAATATTCCCTGCACTTGTGCTGTGCAAGCCTGGCTTGCTTCCTCCCAGGGAGGAAGGGATGGGCTTAAGAGCAGGATTGAGACCTGACTTCCATCCTCCTCTCTCCTGGGCTCGCTGGGGGTACAGCTCAGAATTTGCCGAGATGACTCCTGCCTGCTTTTGCTCCAGATGTGCTGAGCAGCTGGAGCTTAGAAAAGGGGCAGGGATGGAATGCATGCACTTCATCCCTGGAAAATCCAGGGAGATCCCAAATTACACACCCTGAATGAATGGCTGCTTTGGAAAATTCTCCATCCATCGGTTTCCCCTTTGCCAACACCTCTCCCATCCTCCCAGGAGGCAGTCGAGCATCCCCCCCAAGCTTTAGGGAGGGACATGTGCTGGTTTCTTGCCAGTTGAAGCAATAAATGAGCAATATTTTGAATCAACTGCACAATCAGCCAGTGCTGACAGGAAAGGGAAGTGGTTGGAGCAAATGTGAGCATCACAGCTGCATCCGTGGGTTTATTCTTAGTGACCTTAAGATTAGTTTTTCTAACGGTGTCCTGGGTGAGGTGGGGAGCTTTCTTAGCTGGATGCCTTGGCAGGTGTGCTCAGTGTAGCCTGTTTGAGCACCTGGAAGCCCAGCTGAGGCTGTGGCTTTGAACAGTACAACATGGACCACCAGAGCTGGTACCAGCAGCTGTTTCTTTCTTGTTTTCTCCTGCCAAACTTGAAGGAACCAAGTGAAGGAACCTTCCGGCCTTTTGCCCTTTCAGCCAGTGCTCCAACATGTGGGCAGCAGTCCCAAACTCTTTGGTGATGGTGAGCAGAGAGCCTGTGGGAGGGTGAAAGATGCATCCCCGTGTAAATGGGACATTCTTTTCCGTGAATGCAGCTGTCTCCCTTTAGAGGTCTTGTATCTCTCTGGAGCCTTGTGAAAGATCTCAAAACACCCCATGAATCTTGTCCATTGCAGGGTGGTTCGGAGTTTGTTGTGTGGAGGACAGTCCAGCACAATTTTGGAAATGATGTTGGCTGGCATGATCTCATCTTTCCTTGGACTAGATCTGAGTTTGAATTGTTAATAACAAAAAGGCTGATTCTGTTCCACAGTTCTCCTGCAGTGTTCCCCCAACGATCCAGAGGGATGCTGATCAAAGGGGCCAGGGCTGTGAGCCTCCTTCCACAAATACCTGTGTGCTCTGCAACGTGACTATTGGAAACACTCTCATATCCCCTTTCCATGGCCCAGTTCTAGGCAAAGCTTTTCCTCTCTGCACGGCTCTGCCTTAAACGTGAACCTTTCTGAGTGAGCCGCCAGCTGAACTTTGTCATGGGCTGGAGAAAAGAATCTCTGCAGGAAACATCCCCATGAAAAATCTTTAAACAGTGCAAAAAATAGGCTGTTGTATTCTGCTCATTAGCTATTAGACAGATAAATAGGCTCTTCAGAGGAAGCCAGGGAGAATAACAGGAAGCCAGTGTTAACGGGAGCAGCGTCCCCTCCAGCAGGGAATAACAGCTGTGTGGGGGGATCCTGTGGGCAGGATTAGCCGTGGGCTTCAGCTGCTGGTCAAGGCACATTAGCTGGGAGTGAGTGCAAGGAAAGCAGCAGGAGTTGTCCTCTGACCACAGCTGTTTGCCCACCCTGGAGAGGAATGCCAGTTTCCCTGCCAGCCTGGGGGAAGGGGGATGTTTTCCAAGTGCATAGCTTTGGTGGTGTTGTTGACTCATAAAAGCTGTCCCTGCTGCTGTCTGGGGCTGTTACAAACTCAAGTTGCTTGCAAACTCCTTGAGTCCTCTCTGTGCTGCTTTTAGCTTCTGAGCTGCCAGTGGAGCAGTGGCAGCCTTGCTGATCTCCTCTGAGATGTGTCCCACTGGATTTCTGACATCTTGCTTTAGTCATGGTAGTCCCATTTTTCTGGGAGCAGGTTCCCTGCACTCATCTCTAAATGCAGTGCATGTCTCACCATCTCATTCCCAGCCAGTCTTATCCCCAGTCCTCCTGTTTGAGGGCTCATCCCTGAAGTTACCCAGCTTTTGAGGCCATTGGGTTTGTGTTTCTAAAACTTGACAGGACTTGCTGGATAGGAGCAGTCATTGCTAGAGTTTGCTTTCGGCTGTTTCATCTGCCTTCCCACTAAGGCATTGATTCCAGGCTGGGAAGGTCACCTTGTAGTAGTTTCCACAGTATCCCAGTACTGTTGGGTAGAAATAACAGCAGGGTGAGGCAAAGATCCTCAATATCCTCATTCCAGCATTCAGCCAGCCAGAACCTGAACACAGGCAGTAGTTGAGTTTTGGCAGTGTGGAGTCCCACATGGGCTGTCCTTGCTATTCCTTGGGATGTGCTCGTTGGGAGTGAAGCTTGCCTGGGTTGCCTGGACCTCACAGAGCCACCAGTGATATCCTGGGGCAGTTCCCCTCAGGCTTTAGGTGTGGATACTTGTAAAGTGCCTGTTTTCACCTGGGGTCCTGGAACATGGTGCCATAACTCTCATGACCTCTTTAGAGGCTTTATTTGGTTTTTGTCTTCTTGGTGATGTTCTTTGAAATCTTCCTGTGTCATAACAACTCTTTACTCCCCTGTTCACTCCCACCTTCCTGCATCCTCACTCTTACTTGCCCTGTGGCATTTTTGCAGAGGTTGCAGAGCTTTTGTCCTGTTGGGTGGCTTCCCTCTCTCTCTCATTAGGCTGCTGCTTTTTTGAAGAAAGGGATAAAGTACCCAGTAGTGAAGTCATCCTGGAGAGCCAGACTTCCAGGGACTTTGAGCTCCTGCTGTTGCTGTTAAGCAGCCTTGCAAGAGTAGAATGTCTGCTTCCATTTCTCTCCCTTTGTCTGAATAGCTGTTCTCTTCAAGTTACTTCATTGTCTTCTCTTCTCTAGTCTTGCTCTATCTCCCAACAGTCAGGAGCCTAGAGAAGCTGGCCCTGTCTGTCCCTTTTCCAGAGTCCTTATCCTTGCCCTGTGGGACTTCACCCACTCTCCCAAGACCAAAATTGTCTGGACCTCTGTGTAGCAAAGTGGGTGTTCAGCCCCTTAAGTGCTCCTGCAAAGCACTTCCCGATGGTGTCATGTCTCTATAGTTACTCTGTTGTCAAGGCTGTGGGAGTTGGGGTTTTTTTAACCAGATCTGTGCCTCAGCCTGATTTTTTTTTTTCTTTTACTTTTTTTTTCCTTTTAACGTCAGGGAGGCATATGTGATCACTGTGCCTTTGTGCTCGGGTGTGTCTGCGTCTGCATCCTCTCTCCTTCCCTCCTTTCCCACCCTTCCTCCCAGCAGCTTTTGAACCTGTTGCCAGCCCACAATCAGATTTGGCAGAGGGACAGGGATCTCGAGGGTGTTACGTTTCTCTGAGCTTCACGACCAAACCCAGCCCTGTCGGGAGGAGAAGCTCTCTTAGTGCCCCTGCTGAGGGGGAGGTGAGGAAGACCACCCTCCTGTAGGCACCACAGATCTGTGCAGAAACAAATCCTCCTTAATTCTCTGCTCTCAGAATGACTGTGTTTATTCCCCCGCTCTCCCCACACAGGGACGATGCGGGCTGTCCGCAGGCACGTCTTCCCGGGGGACTCCGCAGCGGGGCAGGGCATCGTCTGGGAATGGCAGAACGACGAAGGTGGGTGGTCCCCATACGAGATGAACGTCTGCGTGTTCCTGGAGCAAGCCCGTGCCACCAACCACCAGCGAGTAGACCTCGGACCCTTGGGCTACAACTACGAGGTTGACTTTGTGGCTCAAGTCCAGACCAACAAGACCACGAGGTTCCGCCGCAGTGTCCAGAGGCGCTTGGATGCCCCGTACCCGGTGACGACCTCCCCGGCACCCCTTCACACGGGAGTGGGTTGTTCTTGCCAGCAGTGCTGGCCCAACAGCGGGACTGGTCCCATCACCACGCGCTACCGACACTCCATGATAAACTTTCCCAACTCTTCCACTGCTCATCAGGTTTCCGGTAGGACAGCGTCAGTAAGTTCTTCCAACGTTGGTTTTGTGCCCTATAACAAACCGACTTTGACTGGAGCAAGGTCAACACCAAGACTCAATGCACAGAGCACCTTGGCTTTGCAGCAAGCTGGGGGCCCCAGCACAGGACTGTCTGCATCTAACGGAGTCAGGTACAGACCCTAATTCACCTCTGTGTATTCAAGACATCTGCTGTGCTCAGGTCTGCCTTATTTAGGAGCCTCTGTGTCCCAGAGGACTTTACAAGGGTTTTCTCCCCAGGAAACGGAGGTTTGTGCCTGTTTATCCAGTGCAGTGGATGAAAAGGCTTCTCCTCTGCTTTCTACTCCTTTTGTTCTTCACTTGAAATATATTCTCTGTCTACCGGTCTTCCCTGAACCACTGCAGAAATCAGACAGGTTGAGGTTCTGAAGGTTTGAGAAAATTAATAGTGATCACTGGTATTTTGGGTTAAGCTTTAAAACAACTTTGAGCGGGACCAAGTGAATTACAAGGGGACTTGTAAACACTTATTTAATTGAAAGTAGGGATTAAACATAGAGGGGAACTCTGCTCTGTGTTCAGAGCTCTTCCCCTTCAAGGAGGAGACCACTACATTCATTGGGTGTGGCTGAGACCTTGTGAATTCTCTGCCAAAATCAGGTGTCCAGGCTGTTTGTCAGGCTAAGTGCTGATGCAGAGCTGAAATGCCACTGGATTTCACCATGGCTCTTCTCTGGCAGGGCTGAAACTGGTGTGCATCTTGCAGCCCAGGATTTCGGCTCCCATCAGTGAGCAGCTGGAGCTGAAGGACTGCTGTGTTTGCACCTTACTGCTGTGGGAGGAAGGGCTCCACTTCTCTTCAGGCCTTTTGGCTGCTGCCAGCTCAGTGAAAAGCAGAGGCTTGTGGTCTGACAGCTCATCTCCTCTCCATGGCATGGGCTGCTGGGGCAAGCCATGGTCAGTTATGCCACTTTCAGGATCTTAACTCTTCCTGTGCACAAGCCCTCGCTAGCAGAGGTCTGTGAGATCTGTCTGTGGCAATGCTGGCACTGAGCATCTGCCCAAGCAAGGGCCGGCTGACTGCTCCCTCAGTTCGTGAAGGGCTGGAAGTGTGCAAAGCCTTACACCCACTTCCCTGGGAATAGTCTAGCTGCTGAACCACTGTGTGAACCCTTGAGAAACTACAGGGGAACTTGCCAGGGCTGACTTACCTGTCCAAACTACCCCAGGTAAGTAAAGAGATAAGAGATTTAGAATGTTGGAAGCACATTCTGCTAATTACACAAGGCACAGGGGCTTGAGGTTTATTTTGATTCTCATTTGTGTTTTAAACAAGATGCTGAATCCTGAGGTATTTTTCAGGACTTTCCCTCTTCAGGGTCATCTGAGTGAAATGACTTCTCACATCCTGTTCTTCTTTCTCACGGTCTTTTTTTGGTATTTTTTTTTTTTGCACCTGGTGATTTTTTGTGGTGCTTTAAGCATTTACAGTACTCCTCTGTTCCAGTCACCTTCAAGGAGGGCTGAAAATCAGACCTCAGCACAGCTTGCAGTAGCTCCCCATAAGGCTCTTGCTGTCTCCTGAAGAAGCTACCAAATTCCCTCTCTCTCAGGAGACACTGGTCGGTGCTCCAGACTGTATGGAGCCCCCATCCTTCCCCAAAGCCTCAGTGTGATTTGCAAAGTGACTCTCAGGGTGGGAAGATTAAAAAAGGAAGAGCCAGACACTGCAGCAGTTGCCCCACAAGCCTGTCTGGAGCAGATCAGGGTCTGAGTATGTTGTGTGCTATTGGTGGGGGGACAGGCTGTCCTGGAAGGAGGGAGAATGGGACAGAGATGCCCAGAGAGGGGTGGCACAGGCTCCTCACCATGAACTGAGCCTACAACCCAGGCCGTGCCAACCAGGAGGAGAGGAATGGCCAGGAGGACACTTGGAGGTGCCCAGCAATGCCATAGCTGGTTGAGGTTGGGCTGTTTCAACCTGTTTTTCAGCTCAGCTTTTGGTGGTGTGCAGGGAATGAGGTGGCTGGTGTCCTGGCATCTATCCCTGCCCAAGCCAGCCTTTCTGGGGGATGCAAAGGGGCTTGTATGGTTAAATCTGTGCTGGGGACAGCAGGACATGCCACCCAGGGCAGGTGGCAGCTCTTTGGTTACCTGGAAGGGAGCGAGTAAGTGCTGTCAGACCTGTGTGACAGTCACCCTCTGTAAAACCCACATCCCCAGCTGAGCCCTGCTCCCCTGGCTGCCTGTCTGTCCCCTTGGGGTGTGCTCTCCCATCCTTTGGGGTTAGTTTTGCCAGGGACACTCTCTTTGTCCCTGCCAGACAGCCAAGTGCACGCAGGGGGGCAATGTCCATCTTCCAGTAGTGTGCTGTCTGTGAAAGGGACATGTTCATCCCTAGCTGCCAGTTTCGGATGGCTTTTTCCTGTCCCCTCTGCACTGTGCTCGAGTCGGAAATGCCGCTGGGTGGGTGTAATTGCTCCCGGCTGGAGTTACAGTGTTGGGCTTGTGAAACCCGTGTTCAGCAGAAAATCCTTTAATTTCTGTGAATTAGGGGAAACCTGAGTAGCAAACTCTAACAATGTGTTTCATTTAATTCCTAAGCCCGGAACATTCCTGGGTTATTGTATCCTCTGGGTTCCTTGTCTTCCCCCCTCGACTGGACATGGCATGGTGGTTTGTTCCCCTTCCCTCACGGTCACTGTCCTGCATCACCCAGTAGTCCAGCCTTTGTGGCTAATTATCCTGCACTAATTATCCCACCAAGGGTTTCTGGCTGTGTCCAGTGTGCAGCATTGCTCACTCCCCTTAACTGTGATATGCAATTCCTGTGCTGACCCGTGCTCAGAGGCCAAAGATGATCCTCTGGTGTCTAGTAAAGGTTGTGTTGTGGTCACCCCACAGCCTTTGGCTCCAAGGCAGCACTGACAGATTACTTGCTTTTACAAAACTACTTATCTTCACAAATCTTTCAGGGATGACCCAGCTGCCTGTTGGAGCTGAACTTCAACTGGCAGAAGAGCTCAAAAGCTGACTGGGAGAGACTGAAAGACAGTGCAGTTGCGCACACCCCATTTCTTTAGGAAACACAGCTAAAAATGGCACCACTGAATTAAACCTCTGTCCTGCAGGGCCGAGAAAGAGGCGCAGTTCATCCTGGCGAGCTGCCTGACTCCCTGTGTGGCTGTGACAGTTATTTCTAGCAGGCAGGCAGGGATAGCCCCCAGAAGGGGCTGTTAGCATAGGCATGCCCAGGCTCCTGGTTATTAAATGTATTTGCTGCTTGCTGGAGGGCGGGTGCTGTGTGAGAGCAGGCGAAGCTCCGGCACTGCAAAACGCAGGCTTGATTTCCTCCTGCTCTCAAGAGGGTCAAAGAGGGAAAACCCAGAGAAGAGTGCCAAGGCTTAACTAGATGCTAATATCCTCGGCTCTGCTGCTAATGTGTTAAATACGTGTGGGCAAGTTATTTTGCTGCTTGGTGCATTAGTTTCCTCCCATGTATTAAACAGAGTTAATGAGTTCCAGCCTCTCTCATAGACAGCGCTGGAATCTGCATATGGAGTGTCCCATGGCAAAGGTTGTGTCCTTATTTCAGTGCTGTTAACCAGATCTGGGAAGCAGGGGTTGGCTCCCCAGCATCATAGCCACCTCCTGGCATGATCCTTCCCCACCCCACATGGGAAAGCATCCATCCCTGGGGCAAGAGCTGCCCTGTTCCCTGCGCTGTGCTGGCTAATTACAGAGTAGGGCACTCCTGAAACACCCTGCTCATAATATGAGTGAATAAAGCTGCAGAAAGCAGTCTTCCTGGGGATATTAATTAGTGCCCCAGCCAGGCAAATCCTTGCTGTAGCTCTGCCGGCCCCTCTGAGCTTATATTGCTTTGGCTTCTGGTCTAGGTTGTGCCTACAAATAAAGCAGGCAGCTCAGGGGGACAGGATTTTTTATAAAAGCATGGGGAATGGGGGTCTTGAGGGCTTGGGAGGGATACTGACAATACTAGGGTTCTGCTGCTGTACCCCTAAATCTCCCAACAGGAGCCAACCACAGTTAGTGCTTTGTAGGATCAGGAGGGAGCAGAACCTGGGCAGGGCCTTTCCTTTTCTCTCTCCTCCTTCACATCTTCCAGCTTTGTCCATAGGCATTCCCAGAAGCTCCTCAGATGGTGAGGAGGGGCTCTCCTGGTGCTGGTTCTGCTGGGCCCATGGTGACTTGCCCTGCAGCCCTGTTAGCCAGTGTGGTTCCCTGCCACTGGGTGCTCTTTCTGAGTGGGAGCAGAGGAATCTCCTCTGCTTGGTGCCAGGAGCAAAACCACAGATCCGTGTGGCAACATAAGTGCAGTGCACCAAAAGGTCCTTCTTTAGAGACACTTAGTCTGGGTTTTGGCCTCTTCTTGAGAAGAAAGGTATGGGAGAAACTGCCACTAGTGTTGGTGAGCCCTGGGAAGGGCGTTGGAGCTTTGGGTGTTGTGGTAGCACTTGGTATTAGTGTGAGGCAGGGCTGGATACAGCCCTGATCTGTGGGGAGAAGTGTTGGCTGTTGCCCAGAGGGTGACAGAGATGCCTGATAAGAGGTGTGTGGCCTGCTGGTTGTGTGCAGGGGGAGAAGAAGGAAGAAAGGGCTGTTACCAGGTGTGGAGAGGGTCAGTTCTTACAAGCTTCCCCACTTCTGCTCGGTTAGGATGTGGTGTACGTGTGGCTTAGGTGATGTTCAGCTCAAACCTGGCCATCCAGTGTTTGAAGTGGCAGCAGCCCTGGATTCCAAGCTGTTGACACACTTCCTTGTGCTTTGCTGTCTCACCGGTGCTGCAGAATCTAGAAATTCTGGAGAAGCGAGTGGTTTTGTCATGCTGAAATATCAGTCTGCCCTGTCTGCCTGCCCTAGCAGACTGCCTTGGAACTGGTGGTAAGAAATCATAACAGTATCTTCTTGCTGAATCTCCGAGGACAGTGTCTTATTTTGCATCCCTTTATTCACAATCTGGTGATCCCTGTTACGCTCGGTAACCTCCAGCATACAGAGCAGCAGGAGAGCAGGAGCTGCAGCGAACACCAGGACAAAATTGGGCCAGGAAGGAGGAGACAATACTAGGAAATGTTCAGAGAATTCAGGTGTTGACTTTCAGGTGTTGCAAGCCCAGCCTGAAGGCTTGGCTGGGAGTCAAAGGCACTGCCTGGCTACAAATCTCTCTGGGTAGCAGAGGCAGAGGGAGCAGGTGCCTCAGTGGATCCGTCTCATCTCTCCACACTGCAGTGCTTGCTCTTGCACTGATGCCCTCCAAAGACCCCCACCAGCCTGCCTGCATCAGTTTTTTTCTCCTAACTGAGCCTGTTTTCAATAAATCAGCAGGACCCCAGCCCAGCCTGGCTCCAGCTCTCTCCTGGGAAGCCAGCGCTGGTTCTAGCAATGCTGGAGTTGTTTGAATCTGAGCTGGTGGATAAAATACGTCTGTTTGTGCTGCTCTGGGATTGGAGGTGCAGCCCATGTTACACTACAATAGCAATATCCTTCCTTGTTACCTCTTCCCCTTCCTCCTCCAAAAACCCCCACTTCAGACCCAGCGTGGGCTCCAAGTAGCGTTTCCTCACCTTTTTTGGCGTGACAGCACTTCCTCCCACTCACTGCGCCTGCAGACCTGCCCAGGCAGCATTGTGGTACCTCAAAGCAGTCTGGATTTCCCTTGATTTCATCAACCTTTGGGCTTTCTGCAGTTGTAACAGAAATCAGGGAGCGTGGCAGCTGTGCCCGTGCGGTCCCACAGGGAAAATAATAATAATAATGATGATAAAAGAATTTAAATGTATAAAACAAGGGATGCATGATGTAATTGCTCACACCCACTGACCAGCAGTGGTTTTCCCCCTGGTTTCTATACTGAGCATGATATCAAATGGTCTGGAATATCCCTTGTCCCAGCTGTGTCCTCTCCTAGCTTCTTGAGCCCCCCCCCCCTCCCTCCAGCCTCCTCACTGGCAGAGTGGGGTGAGGAGCAGAAGAGGCCCTGACTTAGTGTGATCACTGCTAACAGCTAAAACGTCCCTGTGTTATCAACATTATTCTCATCCTAAATCCAAAATGCAGCACTGTACCAGCTACTAGGGAGAAAATTATCTCCACTGTCAGCTGAAACCAGGACAACAAATTCTGGCTCCTGGGTGACTTGGACTTGAGCCTTACAATGCAGGAAAGAAGAGTGAAGATTGCCTCTTCCATCATCTCAGAATGGGGTTACCAGTGATCCCCTTCCCAGGGCAGCTCTGGGTTGGCTTTCTCCAGCCTCAGGTGTAATGACCCTGTGCTCCAGCCCTTTGGAAGGATCCCCTCCCCCCATCTGCTTTCCTGGCCCAGTGGAAGGTTCAGCTTTGTGCTTTACTGTGTTTTTACCTCCCATGGGGAAGTGAAAGCACCTGCATATCATGGTGTGACGATAAAGCACAAGCTCCTCAGTATCTGTCACGTGCAGGGTCACAGGCTGGGGTGGAGAGGGTGCCCAGGCTCTGTGTTGTCTTGGCTGCTCAGTTGGAAGAAGAAATGAAGGAAGGTCCAACGTCTCTGTGAAGCAAAGGGATGAGATAAAGAAGGAGGAGGGAAATACCTTAGAAAGAGCTGTGACAAAGAGGGTGAATCAGGAAAGCAAAAGTGTCATAAAATCATCTGATTCAAAGCCCTTTGAAATCACGTGGAGGATTTTCCCCTGTATTCAGTGGGTTTGAATTGTAGGCAGAACAATCCATTGCATCACTTGAAGACATTGCAAAATTGGGGGCAGCAAAAGGGAAAGCACAGCATTTGAAAGATGCAGAAGGCAAATCTCTCTGGTCTGGAGAGCTTTATAAGGGTCTGGAAGAGCTGGTTTCACTCAGCCAAGTTGTCAGTGCCGCACCAAGCCCTGGGTCCTGCCCAGGGTTCTTCAGGAAGCTCAGGACACCTGCAAGTGCCCATTCCAAATTGTGACAGGTAGGAGAGGGGAGAGGTAGGGATGCCTCCCTCTCAGGAGGGTGGAAGGCAGTCACATGTCACTCACAAGTCTTTTCAGCTCTGGTCACTGTCATGGAAATAGGGACAAGGATTTTAGCAAGGCTGAAAGGAGGGACCTGTGTGGTGCTATTTGGGACACCATGGCAGCTCTTGCATCCCAACTGGAAAGAATAGGGTTCCCCCTTAATAGTGGATGAGACTTGGGCTTTTGACCGCCTTGGTCTCTGAATTCTTAAGAAGCTGGCCAGGATTGATGTCATTTTGGGAAGTTCTTGGGGATAGTTGTCAGAATTCACTGTGTATTAACTGCAGCTGGTGCATGTGAGCCTCATCCATCCCAGGCACATGTGCCACCTGAGACAGAGCCCATGGGTGGTTTCTCTGTGCCAGCATATTGGATTTCAGATGTTCTTGCTCTGCTCATGTGGATCCAGCTTGCTGTCTTCTCTAGTGACCCCCTCCTCAGTGTTCATGCTGCTGCTCCCCCTTTCCTTCCAAAATTCCTTTCTCCAACTCATGGTATGACCCTGGCTGCCCATCTATCCCAGACTAGCTTGAGGTGCAGCTGCCAGCTAGAACAAGTAGGTGAAGAACCTGAAAGGGACACTTGGTGTCCGAATCCTCCTGAGTTCCAAAGAAAAATGGGTGACAAACTCTTGTGAGTCTCCTTCAGCCTTTCTTCCCTTTGGATTCCCATTGGATGCACAGTGCAGGTTGGCTGCTCATAGGAAGCTCTGTGGTGGAGCAGCAAGAGCAGGGACACATCACAGGATCAGAGCAGGGTCCAGCAGGAGGACTTCGGATGAGTCAGGCCCAGCCTCCAGCTAAGAGGAGATGAGGCTGGAGGCAGCTACATATGGCATAGTTCTGAAGCCCATCTTAGAGGTAAATAAACCTAGGAGAGAGCTCTGGCAAGGACAGGCCTCCTTAAATACAGCTGCTGGACCAGTGGGAGAAGGGTGCATGGGTGAGGGTCCCAGCTGGGGCTCATCTGAGCAATTAAACACTGTTAATATATGCAGGGCTCTGGCACTCAGAAGGCAGTTTTACTGCTGGTTTCTTTGTTAGAGGTTTTTCTGTGCTGTTGAACTCGTTCCTTTTTCTTTTCTCTCTCCAGTGCCCCAAACCTGCTCATCAAGATGCCCAAACCCAGTAAGCTGAGCCAGGCCCTGGCAGGTAAGAACCCTACTCTGCTTTACTTGCTCAGTCTTTAGGATTAGGTGAATGAAAAGTTTGCCTTTTTGGGGCACTGGCTTTCCTTTGGTGCCTTTTAGGAAGAGTTAGAAATGTTGCTGGCGTTTAAAGTTTGAGGCTCGAAGACTTTTCAAAAAAGCAAAGAGGGCAAATTTGGGAGAGAATGGGATGGACAAACCTTTAGTAACTCTTTTTCTCATTAGTGCTTGTCCTGAGGCTCTCAAAATAAGTGGGATTATTTGAGGCATGGCTATTCATCTTTGTACATGTGCATGAGCAAGTAGCAAAGGAAAGGGCACGTTGAAAAAGCTGCTATTTGCTGCTTTTTTTTAAAGTCAAAAGGGAGGAGTGGTGTGAGATTGTGCATGGTTTCTAATATGACTTTTTAAATGTGGTTTTATTTAAAAAGCCCAGGTGGTCTTTAGCTTAAAGGGGATTTTGATGCCTTACCTCAGGGAAAGGGGAGGCAGAAGTTGAATCAGACATTGTCTCCTGTAGCAGCAGAATACAGGTTTGCTTGTTATCCAAACTTGTGAGCACAATACTGAGGACTGTGTCTAGGAGGGATGAAAGTGCCAGTTTTCAATGCCCCTTTTCAGAGTAGATTTGCCTGTTAAAGTTGAAATGGCGTTGCCTTGCACACGCCAACTCGTGCTTGCAGCTTTCAGTGGAAGCCTTGCTGTGCCAACAGCCGCTGGCACCTTTGCTCTGTTGGCACTCAGTCAGTGCCAAACCATGGGGCCCTGGTGTGGTGGTGCTGGGGGTTTGGGTGTTCTGCCAAAGCAGAGGTCTTCTCTGTGCTGACCCTGACTGTACTACACACATATGGATATCATAATGTGGTAACCTGGGGCAGAGGAGTGCGAGAGACCTGATGTCTGATATTTTCTGTTTGGACTTTTTTTCCCTGTGTCCATTTCAGGCACTACAGAATATACAGAGTTAACCCTCTCCTTCCTCTGGCTCTTGTCCATGCACGGTCATAATAACCACGAGGTTATTAGCTCCTGGGACACTAAACTTCGCTCCTGAGCAAGTGGAGACTGTTATATTCTTGTTTTTCAAGACAAGGTTTACCACCTTATTCCAGAAAAGGTGGTGGTGTTTGGTCTCTTCTTGAGTGCCAGGCTTTACCCTGCCTAAAAGTGGTCCCCAGGATTGATGTTTTCAGTCATCTAATGTTAGCACAGGCATAAAACCGTGCCTTGCATGTCTTTGTAGCCAAACTGGCACTGCATGAAGACTAACACTGGTGTCCTGTGACAGCATGCAGCCCATCTGTCTCCTCTTAGCAAATCACTGTGGAAACAAGGTGTAAAGTCAAGCTCAGACCTCGTCTGGGAGGGTGACCTGAGCAGAACTCCCCTTACTCATGGCAGCTCTGGATTTCCTCCCCTGGCTGTTAGTACTGACTGTGTCATTAGGTACTTAATCACAGAAAGGTAAATACAGCAGGGAACTGAAAGAGCCCTGGTGAATCCGGGCTGTGTTAATGTTGTTAGCTGTGATCTCATTCTCCAAGTACAAGTCACCCACTGTGGATTTGGAAGAGGTGAATACACACGGTCCATTTATGCCTTGTAGTGCCACGTTTGGATATAAGAGGCTGCAGGAAAGCCCAGTAAAATAAGCTGTTTGCCCCCCTTAATACACTAAAATGGTTAAGCTTGTAATTGGTATCTCTGTTGCAGGCTGGGGGTGTAAAAGAGGGAATAATTATTCACTTTAACGCTTTTTAACTCTCCACAATGCACTCTGGGATGCAGGGAAGTGCAGAGCTGAGTGTGGTTACTGCAGAAGCAAATCCCTGGGACCAGTGCCTCCTTCAGATCCAGGTTTTTATAGGACCCTGCTTTGATGGGTGCTGTGCTGCCTTCTGCCAAGTGTGACACACCTCAGAGGTATAAGGGAGGAGGGAAATCTGAATTTGAGTCTGTCCTCAAAGTCACATGGAAGCAGAGGAAAGATTAATACAAGTCAATTAGGAAGCAGAAGGAAAATAAGTCTCTGGGGATATTTCTGGTAAAAAGGAAGCAGTGGAGTTCTGGTAAAAAGGAATAGTTGTATTGAAACATTAATTGGTTGGGTCTTTAGGGACACCTTCTTCCCCTCTATGCTCTGCTCTGTGTTTTGAAGCACTTCTGGGAAGTAGTATTTTGTTCATATTTAAAATTCTGCTGGTGATGTGCAAGTTACTCATTACTCAGGTTATTCTCTAACAAAATCTGGGCCCCTTTTTGTTCCTCCAGTCCCTGCTGCATGACTGCTTCCTTCAGCATTGGTGGCAAAGGCTGAGATCTCTAGGGCTCTCATGTTGTGAGGGAGAGAGAAGTCTTGGATGAGAATGAAGGAGGTTTTATTTTGGGAAACATGTCCAGAAGTCTCACAGCCCTTGGTCTCCATCCCCGGGTCCCTCAGCAGCTTTGGCTCTGGTTTGAAGCTGGAAAGATAAAACCCCTGAATCTCATGGGTGATCTTGAGAAATGCTGCAGGTGCATCTCTTGGATGCAGAGGGAGCTTCTGGTGGATAAACAAGAGATGAGGAATCCTGTGGGTCTGAATGAGAAGCTGGGTTTCGTTTGTGTGATGAGCGAGGGATTTGTAACGCTGTCAACTCCACATCTTCTGAAAGCACCAGTGGGGATCTGAGACATTGTGAAGCTGACTTTAAAACCGTATTTTGTGCAAAACCCCATAATTTATTTTTCCTTGCTCTCTGCTATTTTAATACTTCAAAGTGTGTGTGGAAACTTGTCTTTTAAGCTTTTTCTTTCCCCGTGAGTATTTGGTTAGTACAGTGGAAAGCCAGAAGAGAGGTCTGAGCAAACTGTTTAACCACAGTATTGGCGTTCAAGGATCAGCTGGACTAACATCCCCTGGGAATAATGGAGTTAAGTGGTGTGCCTTGGGGCTTGAGGGGTGAGCAAGGTGCTCATGTAAAGGCCCTTTTTAAGATGAAGGCTGGAAATGAGCTTTTTGTTAAATGAAACGGAGCATTTCTCATTCATTCACATGATTCCTGGAGCTGGGGCATTTGGGAACATACTAAGCATAATGATTTTGCTGGTGGATATAATCGTACAAATTAGCAATGCTTTTCTGAAATCTCATGTTATTTGAAGATAAGCTCTGCCCTGTACAAGCCTGAGGCCTGTGCAAATGCAGCTCATTAGCTAGAGCTGGTGACCAGAGGGGCATGTTGGGCTGGATATGAGTAAGTGTGTCCTCGACACTCACTACGTTGTGTCAGGGTGTTTTTCCCGTGTTCAGCCTCTGCACAGGATATTACAAAAGTCCATTATTTACACAGCAGGCTGCTGGATGTTGTCATAGCTCCAATGAAAACAATTTTACCCCAAGGGGTCACTAACGTTGTATTTCTGGCCAAATAGATGCTTTGAGCAAGAGAGAAGAGGCAGTTCTAAGTGTGGTTATTGCAGGTGTTCGCAGCAGATCAGATGCCAAAGGCTGTTTCACAAGACTTGGTCTCCTCACTCCTGCAGTCTGTGCAGGGAAGAAACCCAGTGCCCAATGGAAAGTGTGAACATATTAAATAATATTTTTCAAGCTCCCAGGTTTGCTGGTGAGCAGCAGGAACTGTCACAGGAGCACGTGGTGCCCAAAGCAGGCTTGGTCTGGGCAAGCTTGACATGCTGCAACTTGCCCCTTGTGTATTCAGGGAGAATTTATCCAGCTTTAGAGCTACACTTGCTCCTGACATAACTCCATGGATGCCTACAACAGGTTCTGACTTGAAATTGTTGTGTCCACGGTCAGAATTGGAGACTCCATCTGCAGATGTGATATGTCTGTGTATTGTTTTGGTACTTTGTATGAACACACACTTCAGTGTAAGGCCTGGGACAGAGGGGATCCCTTACTGGGGACTCTGCCACCAAACTTGTGGGAGGATTGTTAATGCTCAGACTTGCAGTATTGTGTTACAACTTCAAAGGAGGCATTGCTGCTGAGGTTTGAGATGAGCCAGAAGAGCAGTGTAACACCCTTTTTGAATGCTCTCTTGATCTGAATCTGCAGTGATGCATTGATTCATTGCATGTTTCTTTGAAGGCAGCAGAAGGTTAAAAATTGGCCAAGAAAATGTGATTTCCCACTTTCACTTTTTTTTGACCAATTTAAGACTGGGACAGCATTGTGTTGGGGTAATTCTGCTGGTCCCATGTTTGCCCTGTGCTCTATGTCTGTGTGGAGCTGCAGATGGGTTTGCAGCTCATAAAACAAAAGAGTTTGAGGAACAAATGCTGGGGGGTTTTGGTGGTGGTTCTTGATGCTGGCACACTGTTCCAGGTACAAGAGGGGCTGTGTTAGAGGGTAGGTGAACTCACCTAAAATTCTGTGGCTCGTGCTTTTTGCTTGGTCTGATTTTTTTGAAGGCAGCATGTTGCCCTGTGACATTGAGAGTCTGAAGCTGGTTGTTCAGCCTCTGCTTCTGCTGTGTTCTCTCCTTTTTTTTTTTTTTTTTAATGGGCTCTGCATGCTAATGTTAGCAAGACAGTATTGATCTCTTCAGAAGAACACATTAATTTTGCATTTGCCTATCAGTCAGCTGTGCGTGGGTGGTGATAATCCCTGTTAGTCTTTGGACTCGCTTTTCAAATGTCAGTCTGTGCAATCAGTGCTATTGCAGTGCTTAGAAACAGCTTTTTTAGACACAACTTTAACTTGGGTTTCTGCACCAATTCTGGGAATTGTATTTGCAGCCTTAGTGGGGTCAGACTGAGATGATCTCTCCAGCTGCGGCAGAGGCAGCATCTTCCCTGTTTATCCAGAATATTGTTCCTCCAGGCTCTCTAGTCAGAGTGAGTTAGTACTGCTCTTCTGAGAATACCTCTGACTGTCCTTTAACCTGCTGGAAGGGGAAAGCACCTGCCTGGTGCATGTGTAGGTGGTGGCTTTGATGCTGCTTCCAGGCTTCAGGTGCTCAGTCGTACTCATGGAAAAAATAGGTGGCTTTTGTTACGGGAACATTCAAGCTCTTCCTTAAGGCTCCTTGAAAGCAGTGGACTGCTGGCTTAGACCAGGATTGGGAACATACAATAGGCTTGTGGTCTTTAGTTCAGGATTAAAAGGAAGTTATTTTGATGGTGAAATTGCTGGATCTGATGGGCTCTCCTTGGCTGTGCCTGCTGGGAAGGGTCTGATGCTGTCAGTGGGACAAGGGACACTAACCCAGGCTTTGAAGATCCTCCTCTGGCCCTGTAGCACCTCAGATCTAGGTCCACAATGATGGTACCTCATGAGAGTGATCCATGGCTGCCTGCTTACCTATTTCCATTTGGAAGTTTCACCATCCACTGGGCAGCCTGGTCGTGTGGCCAGACCAGCCCTGCCAGAAGTTCTTGGGTAACCCTGGGGAAACTCCTTCCTCTATCTGTGCCCCTTTCCCTGTGTTGTGCAACTCCTTCTGTCTGTCTTTTGGTCCGTAGATGGGAAAGTTTTAGTGAAAGTATTCAACTTTGGGTATCAGGAAAGGAGTTGAACAGCTTCTGGAATATTTACTGTGCTCTGACCTTAGGAGAAGGAGGCACAAATTGTGGTTGGCACTGTGTAGGAGTGGTTGTGCTCATGGGGCACTGACACAGGCTTTGCACAGGGGATTTCAAGTCACAGGATTGAAGTTCTTGACTGGCTGCATATTTGAGGCAGAAAATAGTCTTACCACTTGCATACAAAGCTGATGCTTCCCCTCAAAACTCAATTTTCAGTCATATAAGGGCAAGGTGCCTCATTTTTTGTCCTGGACAAATGTGCTCTAGAATCTTCCTTTCCCAACCCAGACGAATAGAGGGTTGGAAAAATAAAATCCTTGGAAATCTCAGCTTTGGCCATGTATTACTGAGCAGGATGCTGGCAGGAATGTCCATAGCATTAGGATGTGGTTTATGTGGTCTGCTATCAGAGGTGACTTTGGGAGAAATGCTGGCTTTTAGGTTTCCTGCTGTTGGTTTGCAACTATAAGCTTTTTTTTTCTTTTTTTTTTTTTCATGCTGTCTGTTGCAGGTGGGAAATGGCTCTTGGGAAACCAAAAGCAGGTGTTCTCTTGGATGTAGGTGTGAGAGCAGTATGGTACCTTGGAAATGTTATGATTCGTAACCAGCCTGCATTTCACAGGCAAACATCTCGGATCAGCGTGATCAGTCCTGTAGCTGTCTGTGTGCCAGTTTTACCTTCAGGGAATGGCTGTCCTTTTTAATGATTCATTAGCTTTATCAAACTGCATCCCGTGGATACAGCTGGCTGGGGTGGGGGAGGACGAGGGTTGCATTGAACTGGGAGAGCAAGGGAAAAGTGGAGTGCCAGAGAGGAGAGGGTGTGGGGTGAGTGAGGGGCTGAGTTCAGCTGCACTCTGGGGATGGGTTTGGTGTGGCTCTATTGAAATGTGTAGCTTTAGGTAGGAACAGCGAAGCAGGACCTTTAGGGGATACCAGTGATGCCCCTCATCCTTCAGGGCTGCTTCCAGGGCTATGGGGAGTGGGAGAACTCTGCAGCATGGCACACTCAGTGCCTGAGGAGCCCTAAAGCCAAGGCAAAGAGGAAGGTCCTGTTCACACACCAGCACAGAAGCGTGCCCACACTTCCTTCCTTTAATTTGCTACCTGGGCTCCTCCCTCTGAAAACCTCTGGATCCTTTCCTTGTGCTGACTCCAACCCTGTTGCCTCTCGGATGTTTTATGTCCTCTGAATCAAGGGCTTGGGTTTTGGTTTATTTTATCCTTTTTTTTTTTTTTTTTAATTTCCTGTAAAAGATTACTTTTTTTTTGTAATGATTGTATTTCCCCATTGTTTCCCTCCTGCATGTTGACCTCGTACCCACTGTAGGCATGACGGCTATTCTGATGTCAGCCGCCGGACTCCCCGTGCACCTCACCCGTGTGCCGCAAGCTGCCAGCACCCATAGAGCCACTAAAAAACACAGCTCAGTTAAGGAGGGGAGGAAAGTGTCCAAGAAAGGTAGTTCCTGCTCAAACTCTGATATATTTGCTTCCATCTCCTTCTCTTTATCTCTCTATGCTCCTTCCTTTCCTCTCATCTCTCCCTCCACCCTCTCGGCTCTTCTGGTTTGACTGACGGTGTTCGTCCCACCGAGGGGAGAAGCAGGACACATCTCCCCTGACCTGCACCATCTCTGACAGGCTGTGAAATAAGATGAGAAAGTAGATGCGGTCCTGTGGTAGGTCTGCTTGTCTCCATCCATAATTAAAGCCGGAGCAGCTCTGTCATCTGTGCATGTCAGACTCCCCCGTGCTCCTGCTGCACCCTCTTGGGGAACCCTGAGTGTCCACGTACCAGGACCTTCTGAGTCATTGGTGGAACAACTCTGGGAGCTGAGGGACCATCAAGGAGAGCACTGAATCCATATGTGCTCTGAAGAGAAGGTTTCTTGTGAGCCATGCTCGTCATGATTGAGTCATGGGATGACAAGGATCTGCCAAACCAGCAGGCCCCTGAGTCACACAGGGCTTTCTAGGTCAAATTGCAGAGGTTTTATTCTCTCCACCTCTTGTCTGGAATGGGAGTGGAATGCTGTCAGGTGGATGTGCCCTAGTAGGAAGGGATGGGTTATCTTGGCTCTTGTGCTGAGCTGAGCCACCTCCAGGGTAGGGCCTTCATTGCTCCTCTTATCTCACTGGCAACCCTCACCTTCGCAGAGCCTGTGGGCTCCCAGTTTAGAGCCTGGATTCCATCAGTGTGTAGCAGCCCTAGGACTCTGCAGGAGTAGGTGTGAATCCAGCCTGGTGTAGCTGTAGAGGTTTTTTGCCAACCTTGGCACAGGTCAACCACCGTCAAACTTACAGTGTGTCCCCCCTTTGGATTAGCAAAAAGGGGAGACTAGAGGTGGGAAGTGTTTAACACTTATATGAGATGCATATATTTAAGAAAGGGAAGAGCCCAGAGGTGAAGGGGAAGAGGCACCTGCCTGTGTGGGGCGTTTATTGGTACATTTTTCTCTCTCCTTGGAGTCCCTGAAGTCCAAAGCTGTCCGAAGGAGGCAGGAGGGAAAACAGAAATTAAATGAGGAGGGAGGTATTTTGTGGAAATGCATTATGGAGGGAGCTGCAAGAAAGAGGGAGAGAGCAAATGTGGAGTAGGATGTGTGATGGAGGGGGAGGAGAAAGCAGGGGCGGCAGGAGAAGCAAGGGAAAATGGGAGGTGAAGAAGAAGAGCCTAGTGGAGGTGGGTGACAGAGGGGCTGGATAAGGATCTCACTCCATGGAGCCAGCTGGCAAGGTGCTGGGGTAATGTGGCTCCTGGTGCTCCACTCCTGGCATGGGCAGCATCCAAGCAGCCCTCTAAGCCAGGGTTGAGGGCTGAGTGGTGGGAATGCCTTAGAAGCAGTGCTGAAATGGAGCTGTGGGAGGCCAGGCCCTCCCACAGAGTAGCCCAAAAAACTGAGGGCTGGGCCTGCATTGGTGTTGGTCACCTGCTGCTGGTTAGTGCCATGACATGGCTGTATTTAGGGCACAATGTGGCCACAGACACACAGCTCTGCTCCTCTGCAGCCTGGCTGGCTGCTGGCTTCTCCTCCGTGGGGTCTGTCGGTCCTGAGCACTGCACTACTCACAGCATCCAGCCTTCCCTGGCAGGAGGGGATGTGGATGCAAACAGCCAGGATGCTGTAAGGGATGTTAACAGGAGGGTGTGTCTTATGACTTGGGAGTGGGGTGAGGAAAGCAGCAATGCAAAGCATGGAGCGAGGAGGACGGGATGTGGGCCGGGGATGAGAGCGACACACACTGCATTGGGTGTCTGCCAGGGAGCAGAGGGCTGGCTGTAGCTGTGCTGGGTGTTTTGCACCCCATCAGCACCTCCTCTGCCGTGAGATGCTGGTTCCTCGGTGCTGGGGCAGCGCTGGCCCTGGCCCCAGCCCCAGACCAGGCTCTCCAATGCCACCTGCTGGGGCTGGGACACCTCCAGAGGAGCAGAAGGGACACCAGCAGGAGGGATGGAATGGGGAAGGGGCACCAAGGAGCTCCTTTTCCCATCTGGCATGGCAGGATTTGTCCCAGCCATCCTCATTCTGCAAGAGGAGACTCTGCCAGCTTGGCCCTTTCCCACACTGACCCATGAGAAGGGGGACCTTTCAGTGGTTTAGGTTGTTAAAATCCCTCTGTTTTGGAAAGCAGGATCTCCTTTTGCTGGGGGCCTGGATGCCAGTCCTGCAGAGGGTGCTCAGTCCCTCCTAGGAACAAGCTGTGCTTGTACAACACCTCTCAGGGGTTAGGGACTTTCTTCTGCAGTGCAGGTCCCAAGCCTGACTTTTGGCCAGGCTGTTCTCTTTGCCTTAACAGACCCTGAAGCAGCCAGCAGGCAGAGATGGGCCTGTTCTGTGCCCTGAATTTCTGCATTGTCTGTCTTTTCCCACACCCCTCTAGGATTTACCATCTCAAGCAAGAGCTTTGCATCTAGGAGTGGGCCCAGCAGCATGCTAAGTACAACCAGCTGGTTGTGGGTGCAGTGTGCCTCTCCTGAGCCTCTTCTCCCTCCCTCCTGCTGCTGCCAATCCGGGTCCCACCTGGGTTGAGGCAATGCTGATGGAATAGCAGCCGGATATAGCTGGGGTGTGTTAAACAGAGGCGCTAATTAGTCAGGACTCATTAGCGTTGTTGCTGTTCTGGCAGGGATGTCTCTGGCACAGACACGTGCTGCGGGTCTCGGGGAAGCCGTAGTCTCCAGGCAGGCTCTGTGTTATCCTGGCACACGGCCTGGCAGCGTCTGCCATCCTCATGGATCGGCGCTGCCTTCCCGCCGGCTGGCACCACGCTGCGCTTCCTCGGGATGCTGCAGCCACTGCCTTGTGCCAGCGTCACTGACTGGGGCCTCACTGCTGTCAGTGCCTTGTCTTGCCCTCTCCAAGCCATGGAGCTGGACACTACAGAGCTCCCCTGACCTCACAGGGGCCTCCAGGGGACTGAAGGGAGGAGTTGTTGGCTTGGGCTTGTTCTGCTACTTGTTACCCTCTGGGATGGTGGGGTCACCACCCACTTCTATCTGGCGAGGAGTCTTCCCTGCACATCCATCCTCCCTAGGGTGGGCAGGCACATGTGGAATGCTGCTGTAAGGAGGGAGAGGAGATGAGCATGCTCATCCTTCCTTGCCAAGCAGGGAGATTAATCCCTACTGACTCTGATTGCTCCCCATGTGTCTGTCTGACTGCAGCTGGGTTTGTGGACTTTGCAAGTGCCTGTGCCTTGGAGCTGAGGGAGCTCACTGTTCCTTGGGGAAGGAGACAGGCTGCAATAACAGGGATGCTCTGACCAGAGCAGCCTGGTCACTGGGTTATCCTGCTGAAATGCTGAATGTGGAGAAACCTGGTTTTAACACCAAACTTCTCTCACCTTCCTGATTTCTGGACAGCCCTTTCAGGGGTTGAGGCTGGTTAGATCCAGCCTTTGCAAGTGTGGGGAACAGAGGTGATGGGAGCTGTTTCACTGTTCATGACAAAAGCTCAAAACAACCCCTGTCTGGCCTGCAGAGGGTATCAAAAAGAAGTCTGCTGGAAACCATATGGCTCATTTTGGGATACAGAAGGAGACACGTTAGTGCTGCAAGCATTTGGTTGCCAAGCAAGGATTCAAAACACATCTGTTAAACGTTGCCCATGGAAAGCCCTTGCTTCAGCAAGCAGCTTATCTACAGGGAGGAAGGGGAAGCATTGAAAACAATTTGATATTCCTCTCTTTGTAAATGAAAGAGTGGTAAACATTCTTTGGCATCCCGGATAAATCCGTAGCGCAGCACTTGCCCAGCTGGTGATAAACAGCATCAGTCGATCCTGCTATTGCATTTCCAGTCCTCTATTGAATCCACAAAACTCTGGGGACTGAACAGGCTTTGAAGATCCCAAGGGATGACTAGAACAAAGACTCAGAGGCAAACACTTGTACGGAGCAAAGTGTCCTGTAAGGAAGTGATTCATGTGCGGGAGCAGATGTGGCTCGTGCCGTGGTCCCAGCTGCCTCCTGGCTCCCTCCATGCTGCTGGGATGTGCCTGGGCAGACGTGCTGGTCTGTCCAGGGAAGAGCCTCTCTTTGGAGGCAAGGAAGGCTGTGTGGGCTTTGCTACCCCTGCTGAAACCAAGCTGTCAGCATCACAAGGCTTCTTTGGGACTGGACATTCAAATCCTCACAGCTGGGGACAAATCTTTATAAAGCATCTGGACTCCCCAGCCCTTCCTCTCTCCAGGCAGCCTTGGTGGCTGTAAATGCACCAGAGCATTGTCACAGCGAAGTGACAGGAACAGATTGGAGATGACACAGTGCAAATCCATGAGGCATGGGTTTCCTAAGGATGGCTGAGGGCTGCATCGCTCTCTTCTGCTTGTCTGATTGCCCCAGCTCCATCCTAATGCCAGCTGGTGAGGTGGGTAGTGCCATTTGCTTTGCTCAAAATCCCTGCTGTACCCCAAGAACTTTCCTGTCTCACTCTTAGCCAGCTCTGCACCAGATTTTTGTCTCCTTTCACTGATTTCATTTGAAGGGGCTTGGCCAGTTCTTGGGTGAGTTACCTCTGTTTCTCTGAGCTTCTACAGAGAAGAAAAGTCACCAGTGGCTGCAAGGGGAGAGCATCCCCCACCACCCTGAACTAGGTGAACTGCTCTGAAGCTGCTCAGGTATGTGCAGGTGGGAGCAGGTGAGCTGGGGCGTTCTGCCAAGGCCCAGGCAGGTGTTGCTGTTGCTGTAACATGCCCTCTCTGCTCACTTCCCTCTCTGTCTTCACCTTGTCTGTGCATCTTTTTGGCCTTGCTTCCTCCAGCCCAAAGCCAGAGGAGACAAGAAGGTCATCTCAAAAAGAGACACCTGGAAAATGCAGGTCAGATGGAGAAGGACTTAGTGGTCAGCCTGGCAGGCAGCACGGGATCCTCACGTTTAGCAACACCCAAATGGATTGGGAGGGCTGAAGATTTGTGTTGTGCAGGTACAGCCACATCTCCAGTTCTCAGCTGTTGCACACAGGGATACTCTGTCCTCCTGGGAATGTGGAATTGGGAGCAGCACTACTGTCTGTGCTAAAGGATCCATCTGACCAGGATGAGGAAGGGAGAAGGAAGAGCTACTCCAGCCAGGAAGGAGAATGAAGAAGGAAGAGCTGTGCCTTGGCTGACCCTCCAGACTTGGATTCAGGAAGGAAGGATGAGGTTCCCCAAGCCAAGTGACCAGTCTCTCTCTTTGCCTCCTGCCAGGTGGAGTCATAACGTCACTTGCACAAATGTTTCCTCTCTCAGGCTGGTGGAAGAGCCTGGCAGCCTCCATGACAGGCCTGATGATGGGTAAGGAGCTCAACTCCTCTCACAGAGCCAGGTGCCATACAGAGGCGTGGGATGTTCTCTGGCTTAAGCCGAGTCCTGCTGAGCAGCTCCAAGAGGATGGGCTTGGTGGTAACTTGCTCTGGGTGTTGTGTGATGTTTGTTGCTTCATCCCATAACGCTTCTGGGAGGACCAGGTTTGTGGGCTGGTCAGGCGGATGGGATCAGGGACTGTGTGTGGGAAGATGCGAAGATATCAGTGTCATGTGCTGCAAGTTAAAAAACAGTTTGTTTTATATGCTTGGGTGACTTGCATTGTGTCTTGCTGGGTATGAGTGTGTGGAAGCTCAGGAGAAAGGCCACTGTTTCATGTTAAGGATGTGAAGCTTGTTCTGCCATACTCAAAACAGGACCTGAAGCTTGGTGTGTGTTGCTGGGTGTCCTTGTTGGGCACCAGCTGGGGTGATGTGGGAATTGCCTTTTCTCGTTTGACAACATAGACTGTGTGATCCTCTATCCTACTGAGACCATTGGGTTTGATCCCAGCTGGCTTCTGGTATGCACAAAAAGCCCAGCTGGGACCTGCCTGGCATCACTTGGGGAGAACTGGAGCACAGCAGCTACAGGCAAACCCCCCGGGTGTACGGCACAGGGGGTGCCAATCTGTGACGCTCACAGCCCTGGTGGGAGCCACTGCTGATAGCAAAGCCTTTGTGGGGCTTGTAGGATCAGTTGGAGCAGCCTCTTCTCCCCCTCTAACCCTAACCTTTCTCCTTGGCACCCTGGCCAGTGGCTTGCTTGTCTCCCTTCTCTCTAGCTGACCCCACATGTGCTGGTCATACTGCACCGTGTGTCTGAGTTCTCCTCTTTCTCATCTCTCTCCTTGCACAGGCACACCAACAGAGCCAGAAGCAGTAGTGAAGAAGTACCTGGAAGAGCTGAAAGGCACTCCTGCTAATGAGGTGAGAGGACAGTGAGGCAACTCCAGCTTGCCCACAGTTCGTTCACTGGGATGTCATGAAAACCACAGCGTTGCCTGAAGACCATCCTTCCTCCGGCATCCTGTGTGGTAGATAGTGCTGCTTGCAGTGGCACTGTTGATGTGAGGTAGAGAGGCCTCAGCACTGCCTGGAGGCCACATCAGACAACAGGTCCTTGTCAGAAGACTGTGACAGAGAAAGCACGATGTGGGTTGAATAGCTCAGCCTGACAGTGCCTCCCCATTTCCCTTGGAGCTGGCTGCAGGGCCTGGGGGAAAGGAGGGGAGTTTGGTTGTGGTCTTTCAGTGCTAAGAGGTTAAAACTAGAGATTACACTGTGCACTGGAGCTGCTTTGCAGAGAAGCAGGACAGCCATACTCAGTTCCCACTCATCTGCTGTGACTGATGGCAGCTCTCCACCTCCTGGGCAATGCAGGAAGTGGAGTGGGATGATACCAACCACATAAGGAAACCTGTCTCTGTGCCCATAAATCTCAAAGGGAGGGATTAAACCAGAAGGCAGATCTTCCTGAATGATCTCCTTGATGGCTTCCTTGGTGGGTCAGTCCTTGGGATCAGCCTGTGCTCACAGATGGTGGTTTCTCCTCCAGGACTGCATCATCTGCATGGAGAAGCTTTCCTCCCCCTCTGGTTACAGTGACACGTGTGAGTCCAGCACCATCAGGCCAGAGGCTGTTGGTCGCCTGAGAAGCTGCCAGCACTCCTTCCACATGCTCTGCATGCTGGCCATGTACTCCAACGGGAATAAGGTACCCAGCTGGCCCGTCCCCACCACGTCCTCTGTGCCCAGGTCACTGGGCTGTGGAGCTCTGATCCTGGCTTCTCTCTCCTGGCAGGATGGCAGTTTGCAGTGTCCCTCCTGTAAAACCATCTATGGAGAGAAAACTGGGACCCAGCCCAAAGGGAAGATGGAGATCTCCACTTTCCCCCAGTCCCTCCCTGGCCACAAGGACTGTGGGACAATCCAGATTGTGTATCACATCAGCAGAGGCATCCAGGTGAGTGCACGGCATGCTGATGGATAGCACACACTGTGAGAGCCTCCCAGAAAAGTTCTGGGATCCAGTACAGTGCCTGCTGGCAGCCCATCACTGAGCAGCCTACGGTGCCTGGAGCCAGCAGCTGCACCAGCTGCTCTTCAGTGTGTATGGGTCTCCTCCATCAAAGATCTTCTTCTGAGCAGCCCCAGAGTTTACAGCAGCTCTTCACCTGCAGTAAGGAGCTAATGAGAAACAGGGAGAAGATTCTGCCCATGCTCACAAGGTGGGAGAGATCCTGATGTGTGGCTTCACAGCCCACGCTGGTTTCAGTGGTGACAGTGAGCTTGCAAAGGTTTGAGCCGTGTGGGTTTTTATAAGGTGTCATCAGAGCACGTGGAAAAAGCTGTGGTTCAAGGCTGTCTCCCAACCAGAATTTAATTAGATTTTAGAAGATCTGGATTTGTATCCCAACATGAGAGCGCTCTTGGAGGACCTGTAATACTCACATGTCCCATAAGAACAAGTCAGATACCTTGTGCTCATCAGCTGCCTTTTACATGGAAGAGCTGTTTTGAGATGAGCCTATGTCAAATCCTGCTGCTGAGGAATTGCCCAACTCCTATTAAGATGGGTGTGTCCATGCCAAATACGTCTCATCCCTTGCAGGGCCCCGAGCACCCCAACCCTGGGATGCCATACACGGCCAGAGGCTTTCCTCGCTATTGTTACCTACCAGACAATGAGAAGGGCAGAAAGGTAAGGCATTGTACCCTGAGAACGTCACCCTTCTTGTGTTATCTCATGGCAAGCTTCTGGCAAGCTGTTTTCATGGCTCAAGTCTCCTACCTTTGGTTCTCCTTTCCCCTTCTAGGTCCTGGAGCTCCTGAAGGTGGCCTGGAAGAGACGCCTGATTTTCACAGTGGGCACCTCCAACACCACTGGCGAGAGCAACACGGTGGTGTGGAACGAGATCCACCACAAGACTGAGATGGACTCAAACCTGAGTGGCCATGGCTACCCTGACCCCAACTACCTGGACAATGTGCTGGCAGAGCTGGCTGCCCAGGGGGTCACCGAGGACTGCTTGGGACAGTGAGCCATGGGGGCCGGGCTGTGCCGTGCACACCTCAGGGGCCCACCTAGTGCACTTATTCCTGATGCCTTAAGTTCCTGTGTCTGACCACCCAGCACACTGAGCAATAAGAGTTCCGTGGGAGCCCCACCTGCTCTTCACGTTTTTGGGGGGGAGGGAAGGATATTTTTGTAGAAGCTGCACTTGTGTCTCTGGGTGGGATTGATGGCCATGGCCAGGAGCAGCTGGGACAGCAGTCCTGAGGTAACAGGTCCCCTGGGGAAGGCAGGACCTTCCTCTGGTAATGCTTGGGGACAGGATGGGGAGATGGGAGTGCCTTGCTCCCACTAAACCACCTGGAAAGCAAATGGGAGGGCCTCCCTCTGGCAAACAGCAGCTCCCTGAGGCACCTCTTGCCTCCCTCCTGCCCTGTATCTCTGCTCAGTCCCAATAAACTCTTTGTTTCCACAGCCAGTCCCTGCCTCTGCCTTCCTGCTGCCTCAGGGCTTGGGGTACCTCACCCTTAGTGGAGACCAGCCTGACCCACGGAGCCTCATTCCAGCCAGGACAAAGGAGGGGGAAGCTCAGCCCAGCTGGAGGGACACAGATCTCAGTGGAGGCAGGACACAGAGTGCTGGTCCCAGAGTTGTGGTTCCAGCCTGTCGGTGCTTTGGCTGCTGGATCCTGGTGGTCTGTGGCTGTGGTGCCAGCAGAGGTGACCCATCACTGCCCACCTTGCACAAAGTTGCAGCCCCCTGCTCTTGCCATGAGCTGCCAGCCTCACTCCTCTCCTTCCTAACCCTTCTGGCACACACTGTCCCTCTTTTCTTTTTCTCTTGGGTGAAATGGCAGCAATTTTGGGGCTGTTTGTGCATGGTGAAGTCTCTGTAGGGAGCAGTTGCTGTGCTTTGTGCTGCTGCTGCAGGGATGCTGGTGCCACCAGCTGGTGACAGTCACCTTCCTCCCACGGTGGTGGCAGCCAGCCCAGGTGCCAGCAGTGATGCTCTCCAGCTGGGAGCACACTCCTGGTACTCCTAGCACCTTTCAAGTGGGATATTGCCCCAGTCCTGGTGGCCTTGCAGTACAGTGGCCCCAGGCTGGGAGCTGATGTCTTTTGAAGAGGTTGTTTCTGGCTGTTCCCCTCCCTGTGGCCACTGGACCCAGCTGCACATTGAAACCATCCCTTTGGCACTGGTGCCATCTGCCATTTCACCTCCTTCCTGGGAAATCTGGGATTTGGCTGGGCTTTGTGGCAGCTCTGCCTTGGCATCCTCCTGGGACCAGCATGTACTGGACCAGCAAATGGGCAGCTTTCTTCCTGCCATTATAATACAAATATTAAAGATTTTTCAGAGCCTTTCAGGACAGGAGCTTTCCCCAATGTCCATCTCGTGCTTGCAGTCTCTAGGGTGAAAATCCTCAACCAGCCTGTGAAATTGGGGGATGCTGCAGGAATGGCAGCTCCTGGGGAGCTGCAGCTACCTGTCTATGTGATGCTGAGCTCTACTCCAATGGGCTCTGTCTGTTCCTCTCCCACTCTCGTTGCAAAAGGGAGAGGTTTTGAGTTCAAACCTCATCTTTGTATCCCTGGATCATGTTCTCACAGCAATCAAAACAGTGAATTGAAGCGAAAATTGAGCAGAGTTCACCCAGCCCTGTACAAAGCAAGAATTTCCTGCTGAGCCTTGCCCAAGGCACCTCCAGCAGCTGCTCCAAGGTGTGAATCAGCTGCGTCTGGGCTGGTCGGGGGCTGGGGCACTGGGCTGTGAGCTGGTCAGGCTCAGCAGTTCATCCCTGGCTGTCACAGCTTTGGACATGAGGCATCTCCTAAAATCCTTGCCCTGTCTGTGCTGAGCCTGAGACAGTCCCTGTGGCAGGGGGAGCCAAGGGGTAGAAAGGAGCAGAACCAGGAGCACAGAGAAGGAGGACAGAACGTGAAATAAGTGCTTATTATGCTACTGGACAGGTTGACCAAAACACTTGCGTGCTGGAGCCCCGGGGAGGGTGGGGTCTCTGCCGGCCCCCCGCGGTGGTGCCTCATCTGCGGCAGGGTGGTTATTTTTAGCCCAGCCGTGACCCCGCAGCTATGCTGGGTACCGGCAGCTGAAACTGTGACTCACGGTCCCCCTGCGTCACCCACTCTGCCCCTCGCCCCGCCGGGAGTGCCAGGGAGCGGTCTGGGACGGGGGGGCAGGTGGAGAGTTGGCAGAGTCGCCAAGGTAGGTATTGCTGGTTGGGAGCGGGGAGTAAGTCAGGGATCAGAGGGGAGGAGGGATGGAGGCTGCAGCTGCGCCTGTTTTTCCCCTCTGCAGCTGGACGGTGTAATCTTTGAATGCTCCATTTCCACTTAATCTGAAGGCGTTGTCCTGACCCCTTGGGAAGGGGGAGGAAATCCCCTCCCACGCAGGAGTGGGTGGCCGCTGCCCTTGGCAAACATGGGAGAAGGAGCACTCCAACGCCTTAGCGTGGGGAGTGGCGGCGGGGGGCTCCCGAGCCGCGGGGCAGCTCCCGCTCCAGGGCGCTGTCCCTGGCTCTATCCAAAGGGCTTGGGGAGCCTTTCCCTAGGAAGGGGGAAGGATGGATGGGGAAATACCAGCGTGGGGTGGCCTCAGAGCTTGGTACTTCCGTGCCCCCAGTGCTGGGTGGGACCGTTCGCCTGAACGCTGGGGTTTGGGTGGGTTCGGGTGTGATGCTCTGGAGCGCTTCCCTGCCCGCGGGGCAGGGCTGGCTGCACCCGAACCAGTCGGGCACGGGCTCACCCCTGGCTCCCGGTGGGCATGGGGAACCCGCAGGGAGTCGGCTCTCGGTGGGGTGAGAGGGGGTGCGGGACCTCGTGCCCAGCTGTCCCCATAGCACCAACACAGATCGTGACTCTCGCCAACCCATCCTGGAGGCTCCGGTGCCTCCTCCCTGCCTCAGTTTCCCCTTTCACATCACAGGTTTGTGCCCTGGTTCCTCGCAGCCTTCGGGGTCCTGCAGGACCGGTGGGTGACCCAGGTGGCTCAGTTGCTCCCCCTTGCCCGCGGGGTCCTGCCGGGCCGGCAGAGCCGGTGCAGGAATGTGGGGCTGGGAGGGTCTGGCTCCTCGGGACGGGCGGTCCCCGCTGCGGGGGCACTGGGGGCAGTTCGTCCCCTCGGCAGTGGGACGGGATGAGCGAAGCAGAGAGGCACATCCAGCCCCAGCGGGAGGACGCCATGGAGCTGCTGTGGGTGCTGCTGGCGCTTGCTGGGACGGGCAGAGCCGCGGGCCTGGGTGACTCCCTGGGGGACAGGGCAGAGGGGGACGGGGGTTTGGAGGGCCAGGGAGGGGGGTATGGGGCTGGGCATGGCTGGGGATGTTTCCACACCAGTGCTGTCCCCCTCCTGCTGACACTGCTGGTACCCCGTGAGCCCCCCCTGTGCCAACATTGGCACTCGTGGGCCCTCTCACGGGTGGGGGCCGGGATCAGTCACTTGCTGAGCAGAGCAGGGGATCCCTTGCTCACCGTCCACTCCCCCAGCCCGGCTGCCCTATGTGCCCCGCGTGTCCCCCGTGGCACTGCTGGGAAAGGTCACTGCCACCACCTTTGCACTGGAGAGACCCTGCTGCATCTTCGACCGGCACGCCAACGCCTCGGACACTGTTTGGCTGGCAGTGGCTTTTGCCAACGGTGAGCACCTGCTTCCCCGGGCACATCTTCCTGTGACAGAGGGGTGGGGGACACTCACCACAGCCGCTCGCCCTCCATCTGTGCCGTGCAGCATCAGCCACCTTCAGGAACCCCCCCTCCCGGGCTGACGTGCCTCTGTACAAGCAGCTGCCCACTACCCACTCCTACATGACTCTGGAGACGGCGGCAGCTGCGTACGCCTGCCCAGCCCCGAGCCCGGCCGTGCTGCGGGTCGGGGGTGACACGGCGTGCAAGGACCAGGGCAGGCAGGACCCCTGCAACGGGCCCCTGCCCTCCCCAGGGCCCTACAGGTAAGGCCAGAACCCCCAAATCCTAGCTCGGGTAACTCCCCACCCAGGGTGTGCTCTTTCCCCCGGTGTCACTCCCGCACCCATTGCAGGGTGAAGTTCCTGCTGATGGGCTGCCACGGCCCCAAAGCGGAGACGCGCTGGTCCGACCCCATCCTTCTACGCAGAGGTACTGGTGGCACTGCCACCACCCCCATGGGTCCCCCACCTGCCCTGTTGGGGTGCTGGCATGCGGCACAGCATGAGCCCTATGCCATCACCCCAAAATCCAGAGGGAAGAGAAGTGATCCCTGATGCCCCCCATATGCTCCATCCGTCTCCTTTCCATTGCCCTCTGTGTCTCCTCATATCCCTCATCCTGCCTCATTCCAGCCCTCAGCCCGAGCACCATCGACCCCCTGCCCACACGCCGTGGCAGTGACGTGGTGATCATCGCCTCCCTCCTGGCCAGCCTGGGGACAGTGCTGGCCACTGCTGTGCTCGGAGCCCTGGGGTATGGGGGCTGCTCGGGGGGATGTGTCTGCAGGGGCCCCAGGAGAACACCCTCAACTCAGCCCCATCAGCAAAGAGATAGAGCAAAGACGGTTTTAAGATTTAAAAAGCCTTTTTATTCTTAAATTGGGGAGGTTGACATAGCTGGTAGAAGAAAGTGTCCCCTGGGGGTGGTCAGCACAGGGGGGCTGGCAGGGCCCCTTGGACTCTGCTTGACGCCTCTGCATTTCTCTTTCTGCAGTGCCAAGGTGTGGGGCTCTCCGTGCCAACGGGATTTGGGGACCAGTGCCTTCACCCGCAGATCCTACCGGACCCATCACATCCCCCCGGCCCTGCCACAGCCCCCGCCCCCAGGCTGTGGGTGTAGCCCCCCAGGGCTAGGCTGCTTTGCCCTCCGACCCCCTGCTCCTTGCCACAGAAACATGGAACAGTTTGTGTTGGAAGGGACCTTAAAGACCATGTCATTTCAACCCCGCTGCAGTGGGCAGGGACACCTTCCACTAGAAGCAAAGTGTCCTGCCAAGTAAACTCTGGCTTTACATCTCTGACTGCCTCCTCCTGGTCCTCTGCCATGCAGGGTGGGAGCTGTGAGAGTGGGGGCACTGAATTCCCTCTGGAACAACCCAGGGTCTCAGTCTGCTGGCAGTTGGTGTCGGGGTAGGGGGCACACGCTGGCACCCGTGTGGTCTGTGGGGCACATCACCCCGGGGTGTCCCTCTCTGCCCCACTGCCCGGGTGAGGGCTGTCGCCCACCCGTGGCACGAGCGCGGCGGTTCCCAACACGCCTCGCCGGCGGGCGCTCAAATATAACAAATGCTCCCCGGGAAACGAGCCCAACCTGTTTGCCGCGGGGCTGCGGCCAGTGCAGGAATGTGGGCGGTTGGTGTGACCACAGGCGGGTCCCACGGGGACGCGGAGCTCAACTACCCGCACTCGCGCCTTCGGCACTCAGGCGCCCGCACCATGGTCCCGCTGCTCCCGCTGCTCCTCCTGCTCCTGCCCGCAGCCCACGGCGCAGGTGAGTCCGACGGCACCGTTGGGGTGGGCTGGGGTTCCACCTCGGCATTGCGGGGGTCCTCTGTGAATCACAGGACCCCAGAGCCTGGAGGTGTAGGGCAGCTGATGCCCCCCTTTTTCTGCGTCCTATTCTGGGTGCCACATCTAGTGTCCCTGGTGTCACTGACCTGGGTTGGCTGGCACAGTGTGGGGTCCTCTGGGGGTAACCCTTGGCATTGCAGGGGTCCCCTATGCACAGGCACCAGGACCCCCCTGAGCCTGGAAGGGTAGGGCAGCTGATGCTCCCTCTATTCTGGGTGCCACTCTCTATGTCACTGGTGTCAACGACCTGGCTCCTCTGGGAGTCCCGCAGGGGTGTCTCCCCCTACCCCAGGTGGGAGCGTGGGGTGTCTTTGATTCCTCTTTTCACAAAACACGAGTCTGAGCCCTAAATGGGGGGTGGGAAGCAAGCAGGAGCCCCACTGCTGAGATCACAGTGTTCAGCTCCCTCCTGTCCCCATCCCGAGCCCCTGGGACCACGTCAGCCGGTCGGAGCCACCAGTCAGGGGCTGCAGCGGGGGCTCTGCACCCTCAGCAACACTCCCTTGGCTTCTCCCCACAGTGGAGCATGTGGCGTACACGCCATTCCTGACCAAGACCCCCGTGCTGGAGGGGCTGACGACTGGCTCCACCTTCGTACTGGAGCAGCCCCGCTGCGTCTTCGACAAGTACAGCAACGTCGACATCTGGCTGGTGGTAGCTCTGGAAAAAAGTAGGTGGGGGCAGCCCAGGGCCGAGTAGGGGTAGACAGGGCTCCCTGTGCTCCCCGGGTCCCTCCTGACCCCCCATCCCCATCCCTGCAGCCGCAGCCACCTTCAACAACAGCGTTGCGCCGGGGACTGCCGAGAGCGCGTTCCAGAACTTCCCTAACAGCGTCCCTGCCTACATGACCCTCAATGCCACCCTCGCCAACTACCCCTGCCCCAAACCCGCCGGGGATATCACGGTGCTGCGCGTTGGCAGCGAGACTAGCTGCACCTGGGACAATGCAAGACCCACCTGCAATGGCCCCCTGCCCGGCCCCGGGCCCTACCTGTGAGTCTGCTCCTGGGGATGTGCCCCCTTCAGAGGCTCTCAGCAGCCCCCCGGCTCATGGGACCATGGCCAACCTCCCTTCCCATCTCAGGGTGAAGTTCCTTGCCCTGAAGGGCTCCGAGCCCGTGGCCGAGACAGACTGGTCACAGCCCATCATGCTGAGGACAGGTATTGCTGCTGGGGCGCTCATGCTGCAGCAGGTGGGGGATATGGGGTGGTCCTGGGGGGTTTGGGGTGGTCCCAGGGAGCTGAATGCTGAGCAGTGGTTTGGGCCGAGGGCCCCTGTGAGATGGGGAAACTGAGGCAGGGCAGTGGTGCGGGTCTCACTCGGGTACGGTGGCACTGTGTGATGGCACATTGTGTTGGCCCACACGGACACACCGTCACCCATCTGGCCCCCCCCGAGCCGCCCTGGGTTGTGCATCCCTGCATCCTGTTCCCTCCCCTCCCGCTCTCTCCCCAGCCAAGTCACCCAACAGCATCTCCACGACGGACGGAGGGCACAGCGCTGGCATGATCGCCCTCACCACCATCCTCTCCATCCTCTTCGCCATCCTCCTGGCCGGGCTGGTGGCCATGCTCATTTTCTGGGGGTGAGTGCCACCACCACGTCCCACCCAGGAACCCAGTGATAGGTGCTGGGCACGCGGGACCGGCGCCAGAGGGTGATGCCATCATCCTGTGGTCCCCACCCTCATCCCTCACCCCCCCTTCCCTCCCCAGCTCAGAC
>VZRE01010708.1:84246-98964 GCA_013396775.1 Cephalopterus ornatus
CGGGGCGCTGAATTTTTTTTCCGAATTTCCCTGCGTTTCTTGTTTTTATTTTGTTTGGTTTTTTTTTCCCCCCATTCCAGGCAGTTGCTCAAAGACCCGCAGGTGCTGTTTGCGGGGTACAAGGTCCCTCACCCTCTGGAGCATAAAATCATCATCCGTGTGCAGACCACCCCCGATTACAGCCCCCAGGAGGCTTTCACTAACGCCATCACGGATCTTATCAGCGAGCTCTCCCTGCTGGAGGAGAGGTTCAGGGTGAGCTCATTTATCCTTAAAAGCGTTTATAATTCGTCAGAGGGCTGAGCGGCGTGTCTTAGAGCCGCTGGTTTTAGGTCTGTAAATTAATTCAAGCCACCCTCGTTTGTGTTAACTCGGCTCCTGACTGCTCTTGAAGCGGTTATTTATGTGTCCACAAAATAAAGGGGGTCTGCGTTTTTTTTGAATTGGTTTTGAATGGGTTTTGAATCTATGAAGAACCAGTTGAATTCTGTGAAGGATCAGCTGGAATCCATTCCTCACAGAACCACAGAATGGTTTGGGTTGGAAGGGAAAAGCACCAGGGTGCCAAATTTATACATAAGTTTTGATTTTAATTTCAGTATTAATTTTCTGGGTGGCGCACAGGTTTCCACCGGCGGTTCTTGTGTATCTCAGAAAGGTCAGGGATGTTTGAACACCTCTTCCAGCTCAGTAACAGCTCTTGTGTTTTTGTTTGTGCTTTTACAGGTAGCTATTAAGGACAAACAAGAAGGAATCGAGTAAAATCCTCCCCCCCCCCGTGGAGGAGACGTTGCTTCTGAGGCAGAATGATGTGTCTCTTAGTTGGATGATTTATTTAAACCTCCATTCATGGCAGATACTTCCCCCCTTGTCCCACTTGTGTTTAATATTTGGCAGCAGTGTTTTGAGTTTGCTTTGGTTTTTTTTAATACCATACATGCACCTTGCCAAGAGGATAAATGTCTTGTTGGATCTGATGGATACGTCATTAAAGTGATTTTTTTACTTTTCTGATTGAAGCCTTAAGGCAAATATTTGTTGGGGAGGTTATTGTGGGTATAATTCCAGCATTGGAAGCTGCTCAGTGACAGCAGCAGATGAACTCTCTGCTTTTCCTGTCAAAAACTCCAGGCACTGCCAGGTGAACTGGTATTTTGTTTATTATTAAGTGTCATTTCTATAAAACAAATGCACAAATTGTGAAAACTTACAGTAAAAGAAACCGGATGTTTACAACGATTTAATGAGTTTAACAAACCCTTACCTCTGTTATTTTACTTTTTTTAATCTCGCACGTAATGGCTGGTCTAGAAAACGTTCATGGGCACATGGGTGACAGTCACTAATACTGCACTAGCTCAAAGCACGGGGGTGGGACTGGCACAGGGGACTATGACTTCTTCCAGATGGCTGTTATGTTCACACTGGTCAGGACAACAAGGTAGGTGAAGGTGGGGTCTGACACCACGTTGTTCACCAGGATCTCGGGAGGCTGCTCCCCGTTCACGCGGAGCTCCGGCCACTGCAGGATCTGCGGGGAGAACAGAGGGCGGTGGGCGTGGTGTGTCTGAGGGGGACGATGGTCAGGACCATGGTCAGGACGGGGTGAAGCTTTGGGATGCTCCTCAGGGGCCAAGGTTTAGTGCGGAGGGGCTTGAGCAGGAAGGAAAGAGGTGTTGGCAATACAATTCCAAAAACCTTATGGAATCGTAGAATCACTTAGCTTGGAAAAGACCTCCAAGATCACAGAGTCTGACCTTTAACCCATCACCACCTGGTCAACTAGACCAGAACACTGAGTGCCATGTGCAGTTGTTCCTTGAGCACCTCCAGGGATGGGGACTCCACCACCTCCCTGGGTAGTTCGTTCCAGTGTTTAACAACCCTTTCAGTGCAGAAATTATGGAACACCGAGTCCCTTCATACCTACATCTAATGTAGCTCCAGACCAGCGAGTGGGAGCCTTTGAGTGTGCGTCTGATTGTCCTTCCAGAGGCTTCATGGAAGGGAACAGTGTTTCCAGAGGCCAGGGAAATACCAAGTAGGAAAAGGGTATTTGAACACAGGAAAGCAGTGAGCCCTTCCCTGCTCTGGATTCCCTCCCCTCAGCCCCTCAGGGACACGGTGCACTGCACTCTTTGTGTTGTGGGGCTCTCCAGTTTAACCACCAGAGTTTTAGGGCCCTTCTAGGAAGAGCTGCTCAGCAGGAGCTGACAGACTTGCTTTGCAGCTCCTCCCAGCTGTGAGTGCCATGGTCAGCTCTGGGGATTGCTTGTGAGTGTCAGGTGTGGAAACACGAGGCATGTTCTGGGATAAACCTCATGGGAAACCGGGATCAGCTGCCCTGAAGCAGAAGGGAGGCCCCAAAGGGTACCTGAGACCTACCTGTGCAGGAGAGATCCTCCGCTCCGAGCGCTTTCCCTTTGGAGAGCCCCAGGCTGTGGTGTAGCTGGAGAGGTTGTACATCCACACGCTGCCCTTCTCGTCCCCACAGAACACGTAGCCTTTTGCTGTGAGAGCAAAAGAAAAAGCTGAAAAATGACTGTGGAACTGGGAGTCCGTTCTGCTGCAAAGCAGAGCTCCAGGCAGTGCTGGAGGGTCCCAAGGGAAGGTGTCATATTTCAGCAAAATTCCAGCACAAAAAAAACGAACCTACATTGCTCTGAAAGAACTCAATTCATTTAAAGGTAAGTCAGCGATCTTACTCTAGCGTGGAAAAAGTAGTGCTAAATACTTTGGGATTTCTCCTGACTTTTTTTAGACTGGTTTTGGAAAGCAATGACCAGATGAGGTTTGTCTGTTCCTTGCCAGCCTACAGAGCCAGCTGCCTGGTGTGTGGCATTCCTGGCTTCAGATGCACTCAGCAGCAAAATGGCTCCACCAAGGCTACAGAGCCCAGCCCTCAGCTCTGTGCTTTGAAAACCTGTACAAGAAAGACCACGGAGCCTCGGCTGAACCCCACTGCAGGGCAGATGGTGCAGCTGCAATTATTTATCACGTGTATTATTTATACCCAGCTGGTGCTGGGCTGAGGTTGCGCAGTGCTGGAGCTGCACTGCAGTGCTTGCAGGGGGGAGCCCTGACGATCTCTGGTGGGCTCTGAAATCCAGGCCTCTGCCTCTGATGGGCCAAAGGGGAGCCCCACACGCCTGGGCAAAGCACACCTTGCCCTGGGGACCAGTGCTGCCTACCTGGGCAGGTGCTGAGCGTCAGGTAGGACATGTCTGTCGTGGACCACTCCAGCTCAGCCAGGATAACCGCAGACAGTGTCTGCTGGCATCCCTTCCCCTTGGCGTCAAAGGAGCGGCTCCAGCTCCACAGGTAAATGCATCCTGGTTTGGAGCTCTTGGAAACTAGGGAAGAAAGACAGGAGAGGCTGTGTCAGCTGCTGGGAAGTGAAATGCCTCCAGACAAAGGCTGAGGTCTGGTGAAGGTGGGTCCATCCAGAACACAGCTTTTAAGACCTGGGACCTGATCCCGCAGCAACTGTTTCCACCTGCTTTACCTCACTTCAGGACAGTTGGAGGCTGCTCGGAGATTTTCAGTGCTATGCTTATGTTCCTGAACTGCAGAATAAGCATAAGCTATTCAGACCCAGCCCGTGATGTGGAACCTCCAGTTTCCCTGCAGAAAAGACTGCTGCCACTAGTCCCTGAGCAGAAAGGAGCTCTCCTTCCTTCCACACTGGCACTGCTTGGCCAAGTGCGCTCGTGGGGATGCGTCCATTTGATTTACAGTCCTGCCCAGACATGGGTCTGTGCTCTAGGCCATATTTTTGGGAAAGATAAATGACTCCGGGAGAAAATTCCTTTCTGTGTAGCCCCCACAAAGCTGAAGAGGCAGTCACCCTCTGCTCATCGTTCTGCCTTCACCCTGCACATGCTGAGGTGCCCCACTGTTTTTGGGATTGGGCTGTTGTGTTTATACTCACCAACAACATCGTCATTCAGAAAAGCCAGGCCATCAACCCTGTGAGATGTTGTCATGCTTTCATCATCAGGAAACTGGAATATGGCTTCAAAAGGCCTAGAGTAGGGGAGAAGGGTGAAATGAGCCAAGTCCTGAACAGGCAGCAGTAGAAGGGTGCCCAGGTACAGAGTCCAAAAGGAAATTTGTGTGTTAGTGAGTCTCTTGCCAAGCTCAGATGAATTCCCACTTAAACTTACACTTCTGTAAGTATGGGTTTATTGAAAGCAGAAGGCCATTTGCTTAAGAGACTGCCGTTTCACTTCACCTCTTTTTGCAGGCATCAAGATTAGTATTTGCCAGCAGAGCATGACTTTACTTGCTTCTTTCTTGTAATTTTTTCCTGAACTCCCACTGAGTGCCAGTCTCCTGGGTTACCTCACGTACCAAGAGCAGGGAAGGCCTCAGTGTGAGACTAGAAATCGATCCAAGAATTTACACTCTGTTACACTACTTTGAGATGACACACCCTTAAGTTTTGGGGTATTGGATTACACTCCTGCCAGCCTTCCTGCAAAGCAGCCTGGAGCTTTAATACAAGCACAGGGCTGCAAGCTCCGAACACTCCTTTAGCACATGCTCATATTTTTCCTGGCCACTATGGGAAGGGGAGGGTGTTTTAAGTTTGGTAGGACATGCTGCTTTTGCTCAGACCTCCTCAGTTAGAAATCAAACCTTTGCTAGGACTACTTCTTCTTGTTGTGAAAAGCAAATTCATGGCCCCAGCTTTTGGTTCTCACCTGCTTTTTTCTCCTTTATCCAGTTTTATGTTCCAGGCAAAGCAGCCACCTTCACAGCCTGCCAGCAGGTACTGCTCCGGGCAGGTGGGGACCAGGGCAATCCGTAAGGGAATAGAGGCTGCTTCCAGCACCAGCAGCTGGCTAAAAAACAGAAGAGAACAAGCAGTTAAGTGGTGCTGCGACATGGTAGTTACAGGCTCCTGGACTGGCCACATCTGGTTTTTGAACCTTTACCTTGCTTTGAAATTGTAGTCACAGTCTGGAATCCCAATATCCCAGAGTGCAATTCGCTTGTCATAGGATGCAGCTGTGGGACACAGAAGAGAAGCAGGTAGTGACACCGCTGCTCATCTGGCTCTTCTCGTGCTAAGCTGGCAATTCTACCTGAGTCACAGGCTGTAACACTCCTAAGGCTGTGGCATCAGAGAGCTCATTAAAGCACAGCAGCAGTCACCAAGGCTCCTGGCCCCACACCACTCCACAGACACTGTCAGGCATGCACAGTCAGTACTTTGTGTTCTTATCCTGTGCTCTAAGAGGGGCACATAAAACGAAGTTTCTTTCCTGCTTTCCATTACTGAGTTGTGGCTTCACCAAGTCGTTAATTAGTGGCCCTCTAAGCTTGTTTCTGTTCTGGTGGGACCTAAAATACGAGCTCCATCCTCTACTCCCAGGCAGACACTGCTTTCTTCCACATATCCCTGGCTTACTGTGTTCACATCCACAGCACCTTCCATTCGGAAAGTTAGGCACTGATGTAAAGGGTGAGAAATGTGTCACCATGCTGATATATTGATAGCAGAAACAGTCCTAATAGATTACTCAGGGTAATCTGGATCCCCATCAGATGACACCCCTCAAACTCTTGAGTTTGTTGGTGCCCAGTCTCCAAAGAGGGATGCAAAGACTCTCCCTTTATTACTCTTTTTCTGTGCAATATAATGAGCCTTGCTGCCCACATCATTATATGGATGTGCTACCAACCTTCTTATCCCTTCTTCTGCTTTTGGCACTCTTGAGCTGCTTCTTGGAAAGTATCCCCTGTTCTAAAAAAATTCCACTTTTAATGGTTCATTAAAACCACTCCAGGACGTGGGTAATTGTAGGCAAGAGAAACAATGTGCTGTGGGGTGCAGGTGTGGCCTGAATGGCTCTGTACCAGCTCACTGTACAGCCTGACAATGCAGCTGCAATTTGTAGTATGATGGTTCATTACCAGACCATAAAGCCACAGCCTCTGTGGGCCCCACTGTATGTGGCAAAGCTCTCTCTGACATCAGGACCTGAACAAAAATCTCTGATGAGGCACAGAACTCAAAAAAAAAAAAAAAAAAAAAAAAANAAGCACAAAAACAAAAAAAAAAAAAAAAAAAAAAGTCATTTATTCAAAATCAATTAAGCACATAGTTGTGCTTGTTGGGAAAAATGAAATCCAAAGCCCATAATACCCTGGTGTGCTCGAGGAGAGCCTTGCCACTGCCTGCCCCCAGCTGCCTGCTCTGCCTGCCATTCTTCTTACTCATCCCTGTGGAATGGATCCACTGCTGGCCTTGTTTGTGGCTCGTGTGTGTGCCAGCCGCCCTGAGAGCCACCGAGGGAGAAACAGGAGCTGCTGTACCTCAGCTGAAGAGCCAGGTCCTGGCAGAAACAATCTGTCCTGCTGTAAATTGCTGCCACAGGAGTCTAACAATGGTCTCTCCCTCACGCCTGTCCGTGCTTTTTGTGTATGCGTCCCTGCTTGCCCCGGTGACAACTCCCCTCGTTAAGGAAGCCTTGAATTTTCCACTTTATTACTAAAGCTAAAGAGGTTCTGAAGCACAGACTTACTGAACAGGTGGGTCTCTTGGGTTGGGCTGAAGCAGACAGTAGCAATGGGCTTTTTGTGAGCCTTTATCTCTCCATAGCAGAAGTCGGCTGCCACGTGGATCAGTTTGACAATCCCTCTCCTCCCAGCAGCTGCCAAGATATTGTGAGCTTTCTTCCGACTGTCACTGATCACCATTGTGAGGGTTGTCCATGCAACGCTGAAGAATTCCTGGGACAGAAAGAAACCAGGAACAGAGTGATAGTGAACAGCAGGACAGCTGTTAGCTCAGAGATAAGACAACTATCACAAGTGCTACTCAGGTAAAACGACACCACTATTCAAGATGGAGCATCAAAACTCAAAACAACCCTCAGAACACAAACTGCAGAAACAGGATGTTTATTCTTCTATGCTGTCAAGCAGGCTTAGCAGCCAGATACACCTGTGAGGGGAGAGGCAGACTAATCTTTTAAACTAATAAAAGTATAAACCCAAACCAGGCTAAAAGGATAAGTGAGAAATATTTATTATGTATCTTCATCCATTTAAGACCTGTCCACGCTAATGCCTGACAACCTTTCAGACCTCTTTGTAATATATATTATGCATACATGTATGTAAGTATTATAGATTATGGCATTCCCATTCAGTGCTTACCCTTCCCACTTGCAACCCACCTCTGTAGCCACCTTATACTTTTTCAGCACTGTCCCTGTCTCACAATCAATCAGACAAACAGACTCCCCTCCACAGGTTGCCACGGTTCTGGAGGAGCTCACAATGGGATCTGAAAGAGGAGAAAAATGGGTGAGAAGTTCCCAGGTTCAGGGATAACACATGAAGACTTGCAGCTTATCACTGCCTGGTGCTCTCCCAGCCTCCTGTTTTCAAAGTCAAAGAAGAAATATGTAAGCAAGTCTCTTCCTGACAACGGAGACTACGGCTCGAAGGAGCAGGGGTCTAACGCATGGAGTCCGCCGGGATTCCAGAGCCGGGTGGTTCTGGGAATCCTGCAAACCTCTTTAAGAGCTCACCTTTCCTGGCTCCAGAGTCTAGCACTGGCTCGAAGACACAGGACCAGAGCTGCGTTTTAAAATCCTCGCGGCTGTTGCCTTTACTGTGACACTGAAGAAAATGCAATGGCTCTGCACTGACATCCTCCTACAATAAACCATCCACATTTAGACAATTCATTCCCCTGACAGCGGTTTGCCTGTGATTGCCTTGACAGAACCCTCTACTGAACACAGCAACCTGAGTTAAACTGAAGGACACAGGAGAGGCTGAGGTGCCAGCAGTGCTCAAGACTCCTAAACCAGCAGACCCAAGCCGTGAACCCCATCCTGCTGCAGAGAAGTGTGAGAAACCCTTTAGATCCCCACTGGCCTGAGCTGAGGGGGAAACACCTTTCCCCGTTCAGCCATCGGTGTGACCTGAGAGCAAGGCTTGCCAGTCCCAATTCTAAGCACAGGCTTTCAGAGCACCACCTCGGAGCGCTGGTCCATCCATCCCCTGAAGGGGATTCACTGTCTCCTGGGGGTGTCCCTTTCCTTCCCCGAAGCCTCTGAGGGATTTAAAACAATGACAAAAAAAAAAACACAACCAAACCAAAACTTTAACTCACAGTACATCTGTGAGCTCCAAGCTGCGTAGAGCTCTGATGAAACCTGAATGCGGCTCCTCCCACTACACCAAGTGGCCAAAAGCCAGTCCCCAGGGGGCTGGTGGATGTACCTTGCGCTTGGAGTTCTTCACTGGAGTCAAAGTAACAACTCCATTGTCCTGCTCCTGGCTTTTCTGTTCCCCTGTCATCTGGCTGGATCTTCTGTTGCTTTGCGCCTTGGAAAACTGCTCTCCATTCTTCTGGGTCCCTTCAGCTCCCTGCTCAGGGGTTGCCTCCTTGGCTGGCTGGTTCGATGTTCTTGGTTTATCAGGAGCTGGGTCATCCTGCACATGACTGGACTTTCTGGGATTAACTACAGCCTCCTCCTTGGTGTTTGCCTGGGACTTGGACCTCTTGTTTCCAGCGCCTGACTTTGAATGGTTTCTTTTCCTCTTGCTGGGTGTTACTGTGACCTGTAGGACATGTTGTCATGCTGTCAGTTTCTGCAGAAAGTTGTTAGCTTTCCTGAGATCTTCCAGTGATTTTTAAGTTCAGAGATATTAATTATCCAAATGCAAGTACCCTCCCGCGGTTACAGACCGGGCTCCAAGAATCAGACAGCCCAGAGCTGCAGGGTTCCTAGAGGCAGAAGCTAATGAAAATCACACAGCCAGCCTCATTTTCAGCTCCCTCTCCCAGTTACTTGTGATTTACATATGATGTTGAAAACCAAATCTGGCCCATGGACCACGAGGGTTTAATCTGCAGCCGTTTCCAAGCAGGCAAAACCAGCAGAGTCTGGCCAGCCATCAGCCCAGCTCTCTAATTAAAAATATCCCTTCCTAGGGGGGAGGTGGAGTCAGTAGGATTCATGAAATCTTTCAGGTCTCCTATGAGGATGGAAGCTCTCTCCTCTTGGAGAGCAACACAACCTTCACATGGCTGGGAAAGCTTCAATCTGGCTGTAGAGAATCAGCCTGAGCTGTTGGATACAGGCTGGAGCCTGGGACTGCCCCTGTGGTTACCAAAGGGTCATAAATGCAAACTGACAAGAGCTACTAAGTTTGCAAGACACAGAAAGGACATTGTTAATGTAACCGGAAAAATCACCTACCTGAGCCACATCCTCTGCAGCTTCCCTGGGGCTTTCTGTACTTTCTTCCTCATTCTTGTCTGCGTTTTCCTCTGGTTCAGAATCTGAGTTTAGCCCCAGACCCAGTGAGTATGACAGAAACTCTTCTGCAATCATTTTCACCTTAGAAGCAAACGTGAAATACGTTAAAAAGAAAAAAAAAAAAAAAAGACAAAAAAATCCAGAGCAGTCAAACTGATGTGTCAAGAGCTGCTTTGCCAAGGTTTTAATATCTGCTCCCACTACTCCACATGAATTTCACAAGTGGTGGAGGAGTCCTCAGCTGAGAGAGCCTGGTAGGCCAAGTCCTCTGCTGACATTACCTGACCCAAGAACCTTACTTTGTTATGGGCATCCAGGGTACACAGCTGTGAAAACAACAGCACAGCAATGAAACAAGGCAAAGGAGAGATGGAAGCCTCAGTTGTGTGTATGCACATACAAATAAAACAAATGTTACAAACTAAATGGTATCTTTTCCTACAGGGAGGAACTATACTTGTCATTATCTTTTCTCCTTTCATCAAGAGTAAAGGCTGCCATTAAACTAATTTGCAAATACTTAAGTATTAAGGATACTGCAGTCTTGTTAATTAGTACAATTATGGTTATTGCTTATGAATTAAAAAACAACGTTTAATGACCGTCATCACAACTTGGTGCATGTCTAGTCCTAGTGCTCCTGTAACTGCTTCATAAAGCAGTGAAGAAAACCAGAAAAAGTGATACCACCTGCCTGCAGGAGCCCTGCACCTGAACCCATGGAGCATTTTAATCAAATTCACTCAGAATCAGGAGCAGGGTCCTTGCCTGAAGAACAGAAGGGTAAGTGGGACACAACCTACCCGCCAGCGGGTGAATTCACTGAGGGAGCTGGGTCCGTACACTACATTGGTTTGTACTGACTTCAGGAACTTCTTCCTGATGGACTTCACCTGCTCAGCTGTGTATTTCTCAGGAAGCTGGTCACGGAAGAACTTTTCCCAGTGAGCAGTAACCTAGGCAGAAAGACTGAGTTTACTCAACGGAAGAAACAGAGCAGAAAAGCACAAGAGTACTTGTGAAAGCATTTAAGAAGTTGCCAACCCTGAGGTAGCTACGTGATGGCACCACTTCCATTTTTTTTTTTATCGGTGTTCAAACCACGGCTTCATCTAACAGAAAAACCAGTTCTTCTGAACCAAACTCAAGTGAGTGTGGCTAAAGAGACACTGCCAGCATTGGACCCAGAGCAGTGCCTGGTTTCATGCCTCTGGATCCAGAGTAAATGGCCTTAAGGAGTCTTACACTGTGCCCTCCTAACAGGGAGGTGTCTGATAGGTACAGAGGTATTTCACAGACAACACTCAGCAAAATAAGACATCACAGCCTTCAGAATTTGATCTTCCCCCCACTGATATACAGAAGGAATTAACAAGATCAACTAACTAGACTACTAATGGTAGGAGCAATAATGCACAAAAACAACCAAACGACCCACCCTTTTCCCTAATAGAGCAGTAATTTTGCTCCAGATCACAACAGGCTTTGTGGGGACAGTCTGTCAGGAGCTAAGCTGTGTACACAAATGAGTGAAAATACAGTTCCAAACATGCACAGCTGAAGAAGAACAAACAAATCCTTGTTACTGGCGTATGCTGGAACAAGCAAGACTATCTTGAGCTTGGTTTTGTGCTCCCCACTCCTGGGGCCTGGACAGTAACATAAATTAGGCAGGGAGGTGCATGTAGCTGTTCTGTCAGCACCAGGCTTCTCCTGTTCCTGAATGATGATCAAAGTGACCTGAAAAACTAGAGGGTCAAACACAGACCTGGTTGGCCCTGCTCTTGTCACTTAAACCACAGGCCAAGCTGGCTGCATAGAACAGGCAGAGCAAATGCAAGCAGGGAGCAGAGAAAGCAGCAGTAAGACACTTCCTGGGTGGCCCAAACTGCAGGCTGGGCTCAGATCATACCACAGTTATTGCAAATCATTTGTTGCTTGTTTGCAGCTCTGTCACGACACTGAGCACAATATTTAGTTACTTCTCAGGTGTTTAGAGATTAAGGAAATCTCAGACATCTCACCTTGCTGGTGAGCTTACGGCTATTGACATGCCTCACATGACTGGCCAGTTTGGTTATGTCCTTGCCATTGAGCAGCCGAAGATTTTCCAAAAGAAACATTACTTTATAGTCATCGTTGAGCTAAAGAGAGAAGACACCAGAGTTACAAAAACTGGACACATGGTTCTTGCTTTAGCTTTAGTCCTTGATGAAAATACAGCCAATGATGAGAAGAATGTATCTAGTAAGGAAAAGCCGTTTCTTAAAATCCCTTCAGCGTTTCCAACTTGGACTTCACCTTTTAGTTGTGAACTCATGTTCTCCTGTGAGTTGGGATCTCAAACTGCAGACAAAAGAGCTGCCCAACCCTCAGGCAGTACTAACATCCAACACAAGGTGGGGGCTGTGTAACTGCTCATCTGCTTGGCCTGAGAGCAAGGCAGGGTGTTCTGCTCCCACCCTTTAACTCTAACACAGAGGAAGGTCTGTCCTGCCTCCAGCAAATGAATTTCAGCAGGAATGCTTTGGGCCAGGTGCATTTTAGGTCAGACAGTTCACCATGCAGCCACACTGCCAGCATGCAACAGCAAATAAGCCTCTCTGGATGGTGACGATGGCTGATGCCACTAAAACACAGGTAAAATTCCAGTTTTGGATGTTTAACCTGTACAGGCAGCAGAGCCTCTTGGGAGAAGTCAGAAACCTAAAACTAGAACTAATCAACAAGTTTAAACCCTCATCAGAAGACCAAGTCTGCTCTTCCAGAGCACAAGGGGCACTAAAACTAACATCAGATAAAAACTCTTTACTGTGAGGGTGGGGAGGCCCTGGCACAGGTTGCCCAGAGAAGCTGTGGCTGCCCCATCCCTGGAAGTGTCCAAGGCCAGGTTGGATGGGGCTTGGAGCAACCTGGGATAGTGTAAGGTGTCCCTGCTTGATGGAGAGGGCTGGAACCAGATGATCTTTAAGGTCCCTTCCAAACCCAAACCACTCTGGGATTCCATGATTCTACAAGAAGGACATTTCTACACCGTTATTACTCTACTTAACACAAGCACGAGCATAAGATACCCTGCCTAATAAACTGCCTAAGATGGGACTCTGGCCCGGAGAAACAGGAGTTCAAGGCACACAGACATGAATATCTGAGTGGTTTTGAGGCAACTAATTTCTGCAGACTGGTAAAGAGTGGCACAAAGTGGTGGAGGGGCACACAAAGACTGGCTGTTTTCTCAGATGCCCTAACACTTGCTGCCCAAGAACAACACATAAGAACTCTGCATAACTGCTGTTTGTTTGCCCCTCTGTTTAACCCTCAGCTTGGAAGGATGGGGGGTAACTCACTGTCAAGTACACATTGTTCTCGTAGGTCAGCTCCTCAAGCAGAGGGAACTGTTTCAGAGCAGTTACATCTTCCAGCTGGTTGTTGTTGCAGTTCAGGACACGCAGATCAGGCAGGGCTAGGCTGTTGGGAAATTTGTCCAGTAAATTATCAGAGAGATCTAGTTTCTGCAGGTGCCTCAGCCGGGAAAACAACCGTGGGTCTAAGTCTCCAGTCTTCAACTGCAGCTTGGACAGGCTGAAAACAAAAGATAACATGAACTATCTGCAGCTCACTGGAAAAACGAGGGCTGATTTCACAGGATACAAGGCCCCTGCTTTTTCCTGCCTGCTGCATTCTGGACTCTTGAGCACGTGGGAAAGATGATGTGTCTGAGCTAACAGACAACCATTGAAGGCTCAGGTCTGCCAAAGTATCTGCAGCACAGTTAACCTGTAATTCAGGTAATCCTCTATGGCTGGGAGCAGTGAATCACCAGAAAAATTCTCATTTTGTAGAACAAAACCTCTAAGAGTTTTGGTATTTTATTCCTTTGCAATGGTGATTCAACAAAACAAGCTGCAGCAATACACAACACTTATTCCCCACACCATCAGTCTACCCTGTTCATAGAATGCACTAAATTTATTATTTCACAGTTCAAGCAAGTGCAGAGCAGGCCCCCAGATAACCTGTCTGTTTTCAAAGAACTAACTTGATCAAAAAAAGGGATTTTTCCATTTCTTCTGTAGTGAATTTTGCTGCAAAAACTTCCAAAGGCAAATAAGGGAATCTATCTAACAAGAGCCCAAGGCTGCCACCAAAACAGACACATTGTGCTGAAAAAGCAAGAGGTATAATATTCGTGAGGGAAAAAGAAATACTCCTTTTCTGTAAGAAACTGAAAACTGGATATTATAAGCAGGGTCGTTTATATTTGGTTAGATCATTTAGGTGAGCTCCAAAGGGAGCTTCTAGTCCTGGCAGCCAACATCTCCTGAGGGCACGAGCCTGAGTTCCTTTAACAAACAGAAATCCTGTCTCTAATGATCAGTAAAAAAAAAAGGCTTCTTGATGTAAATGAAGTGTGAACAAATGAGGCAAATAAACCCAGGAAGCAAGATCTCTTCTCCTTCACTTGCCATCTCTGTGGCCTTACCACCAGTCAGAAAGGCTAAGAATTCAGCTGGCTGCAAAGCTGAGTCTGACTGTGGTATCATTTTGGGGAGAAACCCAACATTGTTCCCCAAACTTTCCGACATATAATCCTTCAGCACCACGGTATGAAGCATGGGAAAAGCCACATTCCAGAAATCCACTGCTTCCAGCGCCTCCCCATCACCCTGTTACCCAGATTACTGCAGCTGATACTCCTCAGATAAACCTTTGCGTTTCTCTCTAAAAATAATTATTTTAGCACAAGACAAACCAAAAGAAATAACTTTAAAGAGTACATGTGAAACTCAAACCCTTTACATCAGGAACAAAAACAACAGAGGCACCAGCCAGAAAAGGGCCAGCTGAGTCACTTGGATTTACCAGCTCTGGAACAGTGAAATTCCACTGCATTAAACATTTGGAAAGACACATATTTGCACTGACCTCTGTTAAGGATCGGAGCAACAAAACTGTTTTTAGTGGTTTCTAAGTGTTTCAGAGTTTATTCTCCCTCCCTGCAATGTTTGAGGTACTAACATAATTGGATTTAGAGGAGATAGGAAGTGATGGAGGGAGAGGAAAATGGAAGGGAAATAATGCCAAAAATACTTTAAAAACCCTCTATGATCGAGGCCAGAAGAGTCCCTTGTTCACATTAAGCAACTGCTAACAAAGATGGAAGTGCTTTGGGGGTAGGGATGATATCTGGGGGTTAGGAAATCAGGATCCAGTTTCACAGAAAAAAGGTGGCACCAAACATACAATAGAAAAGGCAAAAAAAGGTGACAACTGTCAATAACCTCTCTAGTGGATACGGTGCCACCAGTGCTCTCTGAACCCTGCACTGGGAATGCCCATCTCAGTTCTGTGCTTTGGAACTGTCTCTCTTATTTTTTTTTGGTAAAAATGCTTAGGGGAAAAAAGACCAAAAAAAAAAAAAAAAAAA
>VZRE01010708.1:106116-120566 GCA_013396775.1 Cephalopterus ornatus
AAAAAAAAAGGGCAGAACCCAAGTTAACCCATAGAGGATGCTGGAGGACTTGAGCTACCTTTCAAAAAATCAGTCTGAAATCAGTAAGAAGCGCAAAACTGAGCGAGTTTATCCAGTTTCTCTCACACAGCTGGACAATAACTGAGATACATTCATTACTCTACATTAAATATTGTTCATGCAGAGATAAAACAAGAATAGGCAAAGCTAAAATACAGATTTTGGTTTTTCCTCTTAGCACTCCTCACTGTCACAACCCTGGGCAGAAGGCAAGCTCCCGGCTGGGCACACAAGAGACTCAGGGGAACGCTCTCCAAATCCAGTTAGTCAATTTAAATTATTAAAACTGCTTTGAGATGGGTGCAGAGAAAAGAGCCTGAGAGTTAATCAGAAAATAACCCCCCTGGCCCAGCCACGCCCGGGAGCTGAATTTGAGATTGCAGCCTGGAGGGGGTGTCGAGGCAGCTATCTTAGAAGTAGATGCAATGAGATTTAGAAGATTAAGAAGCTGCAGCAGCAGGGGAAATCCAAAAAGCCTTTTGTTATTTGTTTGAAGGCAGGGACAGAAGAGAAAGCACATTATGAAAGGTGAGAGAGGCAACTCCACCCCGGAGCCCAGCGCTGGTGTCCTCGAGGCAAGCTGGGCTTGCCCATCCCCACATCCCAGAGCCAGGGAACAGGAAGGATGTTCCCTCTGCAGCTGAACCCACCCCGGAGCTCTCCATAAACACTCCCACATATCTGAGCGCTTACGGCAGCGCTCGCCCCACCCGGGGCTCTCGCACAGGATCGCTTTCATCCGTCACGTGGAAACCCAACACTGCTCCATCTCTCCTGGTCATAAAGCCCCTCGGAGAGTCATACCCACTGAAACAACGGGAGCCAGGCCTGCCCTGGGGTGATGTTAAAAATAGGGAGCTCGCAGAGTGAGAGCTGCCACTAAACACAGCGAAGGGAGAACCTGACACTGCTCCCTCCAGCTCCCAGTCCTGCACTGCCTTTACTCCTGCTAAGAGGGAAGGAGGGAGAGGAGCCGCCTCCTAAACCAAGGCAGGTGCCTGGGAATGATACAAATTAGGGCTGTACCCTTGTCTTTGACAGCTCCCTCCCTGCTGTAGGGTGGGCAGGCAAGGTCCCTGCAGTGCTGCAGTCTGCAGAGGCATTTTTCTGCTGGGCAAAAGCTGTCCAAAAAAAAAATCTGGACGGAGACTCAGGACTCTGGAGTGAGATCATGGGTGTCCCTGTGCTAAGCCCCAGAGCAAAAAATTGGAGAAATGGCCCAAATAAGGTAATAACTGGTCCAGCGAGTCACAGCCCAAGGGGGCTGAGCCACCCCAGGGTGCAGCAGCCCAGGGCCCAAGGCTGGTACAGAGAGCCAACACACCCGTCAGGGAGATCCTCAACACATGTCCCCAGCCGAGGGTGGAACCCTTGGGAGAAGCATCTCTGGGCAGGAATTGCAGGAACAGAGCCACACAAAACCTGGGACATTTCAGGAATGACAAACAGACACCCCAGGAAAGACAGAGATGTGATAGCACGGGACAGACAAATCCAGACATTTTCTGGTGCTGTAGTAGAGAAACACCCAGCTGGACAACTACAACATCTCTACTCCTTCCTTTATGGATGAGCTGCTATGGCTGGTACCACAGGTGACCTGTCTGCAACACAAATCTGGACCCAACAGAGGTGAAAATGTAAACAAGTCGAAGGAAGAGATGCAGGAGCAAGAAAGGCAAATGCTGTTGTTGGGAAAGGAGTTACAGCATGAAGGTGATCCCAGAGAGATCCCAGATGCCACACTCAGTGAGCAAAAATACTCTCAAGGGCTTCTCATGGAAGGGAGAACTCAGTGCCCAGAGGGACACAAGACACAGAGCTGCAAGCAAAGATGGGAAAGCATGTTATTATTCTGTTTTAAGTACATTTGCCCCCGGGACATCATCCCAAACCATACCTCAGACTCCCCCTGGAGTAAGGCGATCCCACTCCAGTCACAGATGCTCTGCCTTGAGACTGATCTTGAATCCAATCCCACCAAAGCCTCAACGAGTTATTCTACAAAAATCAAAGCACAGTTTCTGCTGCATTTCTGCATTTGCTGAAGTTCATTATACTTGCAAAAAATTAAAGTAACAAATTGGCTGTTTCCAAACGAGCTGCATTGCTTTCACAGCACTGAGTGCACACAGGGAAACTTTTTCTTTTAAATTGCAAAAGTGGCTCAATGCTTTTGCCAACAACTTCCTGAGCCCCTTGGTGCACAAGGGTATTATTACTGATGTTAAAGGAAAGTGCAAAGTACAGTTGAGGGACTCATCCCATTTGGTCTGGCTCTGGCCTCACACCAGAAATCCTCCTGGTGGAAGAGCCCACACGTGTAGTACTTGGCAGAAAACTCAACTCTGATTTTGTTGTATAAACCTTTAATTTTTATTATGGTAAAAAGAGGAAGGGAGAGAGGGCGGATTCCTGGGGAGTTTGTATGAATATCAGGACCACCCACTTCCTGGAGGACACTCCTTATTTTTTTGCATATGCACATGAGTACAGATTAGTCATTTAGCACACAAAGCCTATTTTTCTTTGCCGCACATCAGCCAATATGGTACATGCCAACTGCAGCAAGAACAGCAGATGAAAGCCACAGACACAGTGCTAAGCAACTTGTTCAGATACGCTCACATTCGCATGTAAACAAGAGAGATGAGATTTGGTTTCCCAAGGCCCTCGCCAGAGAGGAATATTGGGATAGCCTCACGCTGCTGCCCTGGGGTTTGCGTGTACTCTCCGCTCTGGGAAGCTGACATGTAATAATACACTGCCATTAGATTTCTCAAATCCCAGTGGAATAAGGGACCAGGGTTAAATAGAACATTACAAACATCCTTAATGATTTCAGAAACCTGTAAGGCCTCGGAGACTGAAACTGCAGTTTTTAAGTGCAGAGGAGGAAATCGGCACAGGATCAGGGCCAAGAAAACGTGCTTATGCTTCTTGCAGCCCTGTGTGGCAGAAAGCCTTACTTTCCCTTCAAAGAGCTCGTGATTGCAAAACACCCTTTTCCCTCCACAAAGTTACCAAAAATCATGAAATTGTTCTTTATACAGAAGTTTTTCACCCACAAGGATGCTACAGAATTTACAAGCTTCCCTTCCTAAGCAACACAGACATGCAAGTGTCATTGTCTCAGCTGCTGAAAAAAGAAATGAGCTCAAGGGAAATGCATAGCTCTTTAATGGCACACAGCATTCCTGCCGGATCCAGCTCCATCAGGCTCACCAGCACAGCTCCAGGTTCCACCAGAGGAGCTGCCTGCTTTGGTGGAGGGAGAAGGAAGCATTCATTTCTGACAGAAAAATGCTACAGCCAATTAAAAAAAAGCCAAATGATGGAATACACGGGACTGGGCTTGTTCTCTCCAGCGAAACAGGCAAAAGGTATTGCAGCAACACATGAATGATGAAGACACAGCAACAGATTCGTACAGTATTTGCTGTCACTTCTTACCTCCTTGAAACTCGCTTTGCTAGTCCTTCAAAGCTTTGTCTCATTAAATTCCCCGTCACTGTTCTGTTTTAAGAATGTCCTTGTTAAAACTAAAACACCTGTAAGCCTTCCCTGGGCACACTTGCCTCTTCTTGGGAAAAAACACATGATCTTGGCACTCACTCGATCTAAAGTGACGGATGCTGCTGAAGAAAGTAGGAGAGAACTTCCCAGCCTCCTGCAACTCAAAATTCTACATCCCCAGCTGTAAAAATATAGTAAAGAATAGCAAGAAAAGAACAAAAAAAGCTAAGGCGGATTTCTTTCTGGTTATGTATTTATGGAATACTTGCTTTGGAACAACGGTGATCAGCACTCTCAGTTTCTGTTGTGCTTTCCTGGATGTCCTTGAGTCAGCTGCAGGTACCCACATTAACCAGCTCTGCTCTAGAAATGAGCTGCCAGTTAATTGTGGCTGCACTGACAGCCAGGGCGTTCTGACATGTAAGACAGGTCCTACACACACACACACACTGGCTTTTTGGAAGCTGATGCAGTTTTACTTTTGGCAACAGAATATTGCATTTGTAAAAACTACAGATTTTTGGCTACCTGAACCAATGTTAAGGTAAAATTTTGACCTTGAACTCCGCGGCAGTGTCAACTCAAGTACCAAGTGTGCAGGACCAGAATCAGGCCAGAGACCCCAGCATGTGAAACAGCACTAGAACCCACAGCTAGAAATGGCAGGCAATTAGCATTTACATATTGAAGCCTCAAGACAATCCATCACTGGTGCGTCCCACCAAGTAGCAAACCGGGTGTTTTGCCCTCAGCCTCAGCTGAGGGGGTGTGCAGGCTCTGTCACACCACCTGCATGCCTCTGTCATGCCCGTCTAACTGCACTTTGAGTTTGTGGAGCTCCTCGATCTCCCGGTTGTGCCGCTCCGTTTTGTGCCGCACCAAGGAGCGGTAGAAGTGAATGGTGAAGACGACAAAAATCAGACCCACGGGGACCATGATGATGGTGGAGACCAGTGCTGACTGCCACCCCGCGTGGCTGCTGGGCTTCTCCACGTTGGTGGTCTCGTTCTTCAGGATGGAGCCCACAGGCAGGAATTTTATCCAGCACAGCAGCACAACCTCCGCGAGGAAAAGGAGGATTCCCAGGACGGTGGAGAAGCCCCAGGCCAGCTCGATGTAGGGGTGCATGCGCTCGTGGGGGGACTCGCTGATGGAGTTCAGGTTGTGGATGTTGCTCACTGCCTCCACGTTGGGCAGAATGCAGGTGCTGATGAGGAGGGCGAAGAGATGAACCGCCACGAGCACCGTCGTGCAGGCACTGAAGGCGATCAGCAGCATCTGGGGGTACTTGTACTGCACCTCCAGCTGCACCTCCACCATGGCAACCTGGAACCAAGGAACAGAGAGCTCGTCAACAGCTGCTGGCTTTCCCTCTTTTCGAGGCTTCCATCCAGGAAAGCATCTTTATTCAGGAAGAACACCTAAGGTCAAGTACACACTCAAGTGCTTTCTGGAATGGCAGCCGGGATGGATCACCGCTGTTCCTCACACCGTCTGTGCCTTGGCCTTTGTGATGCTCAGGAACGCGTTTCTGCGCCGTCGGTTTCTAACGTAACACGTCTCTCCTTGCAGCCACGAGCCATACGAGCTGCATCAACCCCAACACACAACAGAAGGAACTCATTAGACGGCACGTGGGGCGGGGAGGCAGCTGACAGCCTGCGAGCCCCCCCGCCCCTCACACCTCCTCCTTCCGCCCCTCACTCGCGGCTGCAGCGCAGGAAGTTTTGACTCCAGGCGCGCAAAGAAAAGCAAAACCGAGCAGCTCCTTTGGCCAGCGGCCAGCCAGGTTTCACTGCCCCCCCCATGGGAAGCACACAAGCTACTTTGCAGTTTAAGTCAGCCCGTAGTTAAAATAACTGCCTTCTATTCTCAGAACAGTTTACGTTTGGTTTTATTACAAATATGCCCAGATACAAGTTATTTATATCCTCAAATTTCTCCCTTGAGGGCTAATAATTTACTGATACACTCAGCAGTAGTGGACAGCTACTGGCTTATGGGTGTGCTCAGCAACTCAGAGAGGAATCTCCTTCCCAAAACAAAAGCAGGTCTCTAAAGCTAATTTTTCTTTAATCAAATAAAGCTTAAGAAGCGGAATATGTGCAAGAGAGCAGGAGGCTCTTCTGAAATCAAAACTGGAGTCCTAGTACAGGCCTATTAACTGGTTTAGCGTAAGAATTTGAACAATTACTTAATCTACCTATGAAGTAAACCAGTACTTCCCTGAAAGGACTGCACAAACCTTTTTCGCTAAGAGAAGCCACAAAAGCAGTAGACAAGACTATCAAACATTCCCTTCTAGCAGCTGGCTTGGATCTGCAGCTGCACTTCATGACTTGCAAAGATATTAACTCTCCTGGCAGCAGGCAAAACCCCTGGTGATCCCAGGGGACCTGCTGCTCTGGCACAGCACAGCTACATGGAAAGAAGCCATTCTTGGGTTCCTGACTCAGGGCAGTGCCTCTCAAAACCATCATGACAAGGCAAAGTCTGAGCAAGCAGCTCAATTCTGGGACACTGAAGGATTTTGCAGAACTGACACATGATTACTTTATCCAGACTTCACATGAGACACCCCCTGAGCAGCCATTTCAGGCTCTGTATAATCACCTGCACCACTCACTCTGGCATTACTTCTTAATAATATTATTTAGGCACTGGAAGATTAGGAGTCCGCCCATGTTCTCCCTGTTGGAAGCCCTGAAATGGATTAAAGGGGATGGAAGCCAGTTGGCATGACTGCTGCCTTACCTGCATTTACTCTGAAACCATCAGCAGCCTGAATGAGGGGGTCACAGTCAAGTCTGAACACATTTAGTAGCAACCAAGACATAATATGTGGCAAACAGTCTACGAGCCCAGATTTATACCTCCAGCAACTATTTAGGATTTTAAAGACACAAAAAATATTGTGACAGTTCTTGGATATTCCCAGCCTTTTGTCCTGATTATGAACGTGGGGAGAGTTTACTTCATTCGTTTGTTTGTTTTTACAGGTTCCTGTTTGCAATTTACAGTAGTTCTTGTTGTACAGCGAAGAAAATATGAACACAGGATTGGCCTTCTATCTATTGCAAGGCCAATTTAATTAAAACACATTTCACATGGCCTTGTGCATGTTCTCTTTGCAGTTCCCCTTATACTGATTCGAGAGGGAGGAGATCAGACTTGTTCTCTATGTACAATGAATTTGTACAGCTCTGTGGTTGCCAGTCACACCCCATCAGCCAGGAAAAGCTGCAGGTGTATTGTTCATTAGTGGGTGCTGTAATAGCCAGAGACGTGATATTCAGCCAGCTGAATGGGAATTGTACCTGCATGTTCAATTTATAGCTTTATATTAAAGCTGAAAGCCTGGCTGATGTCAACATATCAATTTCTGCTTGTTATCCTTCACATGAGCAGCGCTTTTCAGCTAATTGGATGTTTCCTCCCAGACTAACCTATTCCCTAGGGCTGGCTTCAGCTGTGCAGTGTGATGAATTTTTAACACTGACTGATGGCTCAGTAAGAGGTATTTCAGGGGAAAACATCAACAATCCAGATAGAGCAGCAAGGCAGAAAACCAGTTCATTTAACCCAAACAAGTGCTGAAAAGGTGCGTGAGCTCTGATTGCTTTACCCTGCACAGACTGTCATGTCATTCCCTGACCGGGATAAGAGAAAGAGGACAAGCTGACATAACCCATTTAAAAATCATTAAATATGCTGCCTAGCCTGTAAAACTATTAATATGTCATGTTTGATACAATTACACTCTTCCATGCAACAGCCCCCTTTATTTTAACCTCTTCTCAGAAGCCACTTTGCAAGGCCTAGCACTGTGCCAAGCCATGGAATATTTCAGCATAGGCTTAATTTTAAGCTTGAGAATCACCCCGTTGAACTCCAGGCTCACAGGACCAAGCACTCAGAACATTTTAGAATTAAACTGCAATTAAATTACATGCAATGATGGTGGTTTTAGACCAGTACAGCCCCAACTATCCACAACAAAAACGACAGTCATCTTGAGAAATTTAGACCAGGACAGATAATAACAGGCAAAAGGATGACAAATGGCTTAACATAAACCATGACACACTCACACAGATGGTTTGGCAGCCTGTAAAAAAAATCACTCCAGTAGATCTGTTAGGGTTTTTGTTTTGTCTTTTTTTTTAATCAAATACATATCCTGTAGCAATTGGACAAGTATTGAGAAGATGGATTAGCAGTAACAGCTCTTACTTCCACCAGGAAAATTATTAAGGAGGTCTCCTAAGCTCCCTCTAAATTTCCTTTATCTGCAGCCTCCTCGGGGCGAATGCAGTTGCCCTACAACCCATCTCCAAGCAGACCTGGCACTGGAACGACCCACATCCTCCTGATCTGCCCAACTCTCTGCCAGAAATACCAGAGATGGTAACGAGGAAGGTTTGCATTATCCTGCAGCCTGTCCAGAAGGAGCTGGACCAGAGCCATCGCCTGTTGATTAAATATCCATCAGCTCGCAATAATTTTCGGCCAATATGGAACTGGCTCGAATCAAACACACCGACAGGGAAGTAAATAAAGCAATAGCCAAGCCCTGAATGACATTTGTTTACATAGTTAAATGCACTCAAGGCTTCAGGGAAACTATTTCACAGAATCACAGAATCGTTTAGCTTGGAAAAGACCGTTAAGATCATCGAGTCCAACCGTTCCCCCAGCACTGCCAAGTCCACCACTAAACCATGTCCCCGAGTGCCACGTCTACACACATTTATCTCAAAATAACTTCTTTCATCAATAGCCAAATAGGTGCTCTTAATAGAGTAAACATCCGCGTACTAAATACCTGCATGCCAAATTACCAGGGGAGAACCAACCCACTAGGAACAAATACCTCAGCTTTCACAGGACGGTCCAATTAGCTGGGAAAAAGCTTGCTAATAAAGAGAATTCCTTATTGCAAGAGATTCTATGTCTTACTGATTTCAGGTGTACTTCTTATATGTTAGGCTGGTGGTCATAATTAACACTACTTAGACCTGTGTGTTTATTGGACTTGCATTTTAAACAGTTTAGAGAGAATACAAACCCAATGGTTAACTTTGTGTGTTTGCCAAGGACTTCCAGCAGCTTTCTGTTGTGTGAGTTGAGAAGGCATGCTTTGTTTTCAATGCCCTGCAGTGTGGGTGGGCTGCAAGCCCCCGAGTCCCAGTGATGCCAGTGACAGCACAGCCCAGCAGGGACACCTCGTGTGACCACGCTGGTAGATCAGCCCACAACACCACAAAATGTTAATGTAATAACCATGTTAAAGAGAATGGTCACAAATGACTAACATGGAACTCCAGAGGCCCACAGGGCAAGCACATGAGAGGCTTTTTAGAGTAAGGAAACTCAGTGAAAGGAGTCTACAGGAGAGCACCCAGCCTTCTCAAAAGAAGGGACCTTCTGCCCTTGCAGCACACAAGTTTAGTTATAAACCAACAAAGCCTTTGTGAAACGCTTTTATGAGCATTTCTTGCACACAGACAGAGAGTGGAGAGGAATCAAAAACCCCCCGAGCACCCTCTCCCCCTCCAGCCTTCTCCCACTGAACCCCCCACCTGCAGGTTTACAGCTTCACTTTGGGTGACCAACTCTGTCATCCCAGACTGCTGAAATGTTATGGATGATTCATGGTCTGGGGGACTGGGGGAGGAAAAAGCAGCGGAAAAAGCTAAAATAAAACAAGAAAGGCTATCTGGAAAGATCTGTCTTCCCCCCACAGCTTCTGAGCTGCAGGATGCAACATCCTCACATCGCGTCCCACGCACCAGGCACTGCCCTCTGCCCCTCTGCTGATAGACCTCAGGAACAACCAGACCTGCCCATTTCCTGAGCAGAAAACCTCCCCCAAACTGGTTTCAATTCTCACTCCCAGTAAGCGAGAAGCAGAGGAGATGAAGGGACTCACACTGACACAGCAGAGCTGTGTTTTGTTAACACCACAGCTCAAACAGGCCCAAGCACCGGACCAGACTGTCTCTGTCTTGTTTATTTGCTCACTCCTGACACACTTTTTATTTGCTCGCTCCTGACACACTTTTGACCTATGCAAATAGCTTCCAGATAACACCCAAGTGCAGCACAGTGGAAAGCAAGCACCAGGGATTACTTCCAATAGGCAGCACTGACAAAAATATACCACGTTTGGCTCCCTTCAGGCTACAGAGCCCTCTGACACGAGGTCTGAGGCTCAGGGCCTTTTCTCACACCTCAGTGTATAACACGATCTCCCTGATCACGCTACGCAAACTTCGCTTTGGCAGACTGCGACCCGACCTCCACCTTATTTTAGGCACCGTGACCTGAGAAAACACACACAGAAATGAAAATAACGTTCAGGACCACAGCAACCACAGGGGCCTGGGGGAACTCCACACCCATGAGCAACCACACCCATGGGCAACCTCACAGGTAAAGGCAGCAAGGGATGAATGGCCTCAGGGCCAAAGGAGAGCTCAGGTCCTGGATTGTTTAGCACTGCTGGTGGAACACTTGCAGGTAGGGGATTAGTATTTTTAAAGAGCTGACTTGGGAGTGTGTGGGTTGTCTTAGCTCATGTATCAGTGCTGCCTTGAGAGAGCCAGCCTCAAACATTCCAGCGGCAGCCGAGGCAGATGCCTCCTGCCTCTTCAGGAAACAACAGTATGTCCTGCTTCTTCCCAGGAGGAAAACATCGATTAAGAGATGATTTTAGAGAGCCCAAAACCTTCGCGATTCAGAAAGCTATAAAACACACGTACCATGGCAAATCCAGAGAGCAGAGCAGAGGTTCTGCTGGAAGCTTTCAGTTTGGCTCGGCTCAGGTACAATTTTCTCCAGGAAAGGGCTTGAACAGAGTGGTGGTTTGAGGTGACCAATTCCAGGTAGCTGCGCCGGACCCAGTCCCGGTAATCCATGCCCTTCGTGCCAGGCTCAGAGCAGCAAGCAGGGGTGGAGGGATCCACCGGGACGTTTAATTCAGAACTCATGGTGAGTGAAACGCTGAGGGAATAAAACAGTCATGTTCAGGCACACAGGACGAGCATCAACTACTGGAACAGCTACAGTGAAACAAAGTTGCCCTTGGTCGGTGGGAAATGACGGATCAAATGCCATCACACTTGCAAGGCACAAAACTGAGAAAGGACGGTCCCTAATTGCCAAAGATGACCATAGGAACTAGGGAAGATTACACAGCTAAACTCAGAAACTACTCCAGCAGGAATTCAGGAAGGCTGCACAGGCTTTTCACTTCAGAGCTGGCACCTTGACTTTGCCCTCTAGTTCCTCCTTGCTAATAAAAGAATTGTTTTACAGGTGATACTTTGCCAATAGGGCCCTCATCTTACAGTTTTGTTTTGAGCTGACAGTTCATTTCCCAGTGCATCATGGACTGGCTCCAAATGCATCTCCTTAGAGAACCAAAGTAACACCGTTTCAGGGAGTCACTTTTTGCTCCTTCTTTGGAAACTAGTTTTTCTCAGTTAAACCATTGCTCCTCATGGCTCATTTTTGACAGGCACAATTGCTCTTCCCCAGACTTCCCCGAAAGACACACAGCTGACTGCTGTGTAGGATTAACAAATGAACTTCCCAAGCTTTTGCAGTGGGAAGTTCAATTTCCTGAACTGCTCACACTCCATTTATCAGCCACATTTGACCAAGAATTCTGTTCCCTTACTTCCACTGGTGCCTCTGAGCACGGGGAAAGGAAAAAACAATTCCAAGGGGAAAAGCGAGCTGCTTCCAGGAAATTTCATCATCTTCAGATTCAAGAGATTACACTGAGAGATGCATGAAAGCATCAAGACTATTTCAGGTGGTGAATGCCACAAAAACAAGTGTGGAGTCCAAGCCACCCTCCTTACACCCCCACATCACCAGGCTGCTGCCGAATGGCTCTGGTGATTTCTGTGCCATCCCAGACACAGGGCAGGATCCATGGAATGCTTTGAGCCAAAAATTCTCAACTCTGGCAAACATCTGAAACTAGATGTTTAACTCGGCCTTCCAAAGAATGGAAAACTACGATTTTCCAGTTAATCCCCTCACTCACAACTCTGCCGTTGACACTAGAGCTGCACCTTCTGGCCATAAAATGCTCACCAGCTCCTAGCAGGAGGAGATGCCTGCCCAAAATCACACCTGGTGTGGTACTAATTAGCCCCAGCACCACACGTCAAGGTCACAGGCACCTTGCTGCTCCCTCCCACACCCGCCCAGGTCTGCACACGCAGGGAACGCATGGGGACAGCTAATAAAGCCATGGCTGCTGTGAGATTTGAAGAAGTGGCAAAGATCAAAAGGACGTCAACTGCCCACAACCCTGAATGCTGTCACTAAAAGGGAACAAAGCTCTTTCAGGCACAGTAACAAAGATTACACTGCAGCAGCAAACAAAGCATTGCAGGTCACAAGACTGTCCCTCCTGAACATGAGGGGCTCTCAGGTTCCAGCCTCCTCAAACAGAATAAGGATGGCAGCAAGAGCACAAGATCATTCCCGAGTGGTTTTTGACAAGGCCACCATTACATGAAGAACTCCAGAATGGCTCCTGACCTGCTCAGGAGTTTTCAAAAATATTTAAAAAAAAAAAAAAAAGGGATAAAATAATATTCACACAACAACAAAAGCAAGAAGAGAACAAGAGGGACAAACTTTCCTTCTTGCTCTGTATTTCCAGAAAAGGCAAGAATCACCTATTTTACAGAAGAAGAAAAAAGCCTCCTGGGAGGATCGGAGGCAGAAACAGCCTGTGAGCAGCAAAATTATGAAGCTGTTTCCTGTGACAACATCCTGTGTGGATTCTGCAACGTATAGCATGGAGGGAATTTACGGACTTTGTCCCCAGCTGGTACAGTGATGGCCTCTAGTCTGCCATTTATTTTCACAAAATACGTAGGAACTTTTTATGTAGGAAGCTTTGACCCCTGGGACAAATTCCATTGAAAAGACAAATTAATTCAGAGGTTACAGAGAGAGGGCAAGAGTACCCAATCACATCTGCTTCTTTCATTAGAAAAATAAGCTAAAAATACCACAAGGATGAATTTTCACTCTGGAGCAGCTCAAGAGATGTTCTCGAATAAGTAAACAACTTTAGAATAAAATCCATAAACACAAACGTAGCCTAAACAAGCAATACTAGGATCGCAAACTCACCTTGCTGGCTACGGACATGGAGGGACTGGGTGGAGGGCTCCAGGGGCTGAAATACAACAAAAGAATCATTTTTCACACACTGTATCTGAAGCAGTTTTACCCTGGAAGTACTTTTCAGACAGTTATCTGCATCCGGGGAGGGTTATTCTGAAGATTTCACGTTCCTGCCTTGCAAAGTTAAAGGTTTAGCACACTTGCTCTTACAGAAATAACTGTCCTACAGAGTTTTACTGCACACGGCTGCCGAGTTTTGGATGGAGAATGAGGACTTCCCCAGGAGACCTCTTCCTCTGCCAGCTCTGGCAAAGTCCATCCCAGCTGCGTCTTCACTCGCTTCCATTGCACCACCAACGCATCTGACCCTGCTTCATCTCACTCTGGTAAGACAGAAAGTTCTCTATAATTGCTCCCTCACACTGATCTCATTACCCTGCCCCAGGGAAAGCCTCTGCCATGCCTCACATCTCCACACCCCGCTGCAAACACATGAGCAGAGATTTCTCCACAGCAGGGAACGAAGCCGATGCCACTGGGGCAAGATATGCAGATCTGTCTCAGAAGCACTGGCAGCTTCCCTGCCTGGTTTTGGGATGCTGGCCCCCTCCTCGGACGCAGGTTTCTGCCCCACAGCCCCAGACCGGTCAGTGGGTTTGTACCAGTGCCCTTCTTCCCTGTGTAACATCATCCAACCCCCCACAGGCCATGGCTAAGCCAAACCCCAGGCCCTGCTACTCCTCTTCCAAGAGCTCAGGCCCTCTTTGCTATGGGGAACCCCTTTCTATGTCCCCTTATGGCTCGCGACCCCCCAGAAGCACCCCCGGGTTGTCACAGCACCCAGGCAGGGTGTGAACACCCCACAGCTGTGACCTTCCTTCTGGCAGCAGGGGATCACCTCCCAAGCAAGATGTGATCCCACACCCCACCACCACAGCCAGGATCCTACACACAGGGCACTGCTCGAGCAGGGGATTTCTCCTCTTCTTTCCCAGCCAGCCTCAGCACACCCCGGGCACGATGTAAGGGAGGATCCCCCCTCCAACAGGACAGGGGATTGCACAGGGCAAGACCCACTCACGGGCAGAGCCTTCCCCTCCAACGGCAACCTGGACAGATCCTTCCTAGGCAGAACGCGACCTCCTACCACTGGCTCCCTATCTGGCATCCCAAGGCTCCCCCACATCTCCTCAGGCAGGGTGGGACCCAGTCCCTCGATCCCCTTTTCCAGCAGCACCCTGGCTCAGCGGTTTTCCGACACCGCAGGCTGGAGGTGCCTCCCCACAGCACCCCCGGCCAGAGGGTCCCTGTCCGGACACATCCCCCGGGAGCCAGCCTGCCCTCTGCATCCCAAGGGACCTGCAAAGCACCGCCGGGCAGGACGGGGCCCCCTTCCCTCCCAGCCCCACCGCCCTGGGCAGGGCACAGCCCCCAGTGAAGCAGGGTGAGGCGCGGACTCCCCCACAGCATCGCGGGCGAGGGATTCTCCCTGCGCGGGCGGGATGAGGAGCGTGTCCTCCCCACCACGCCGGGCAAGGGAATCCCCATCCAGGCAGGATAAGACCAACTTCCCCGAGCAAAATGAGCCCCCCCCAACCTCCCGGTGGGCAGGACACGCTCCCACCTCCGCACCCCGAACACGGAGAGGATGCCCCCGCTGCCCCAGAGCGCGGGGCCCGCTGGAGGGGAGCCCCCACCCCGGGGCGGGATGGGGG
>VZRE01010708.1:120928-131390 GCA_013396775.1 Cephalopterus ornatus
GCTGTCACGGAGGAAGGGCAGCCCCCGGCTCCCGCAGCCCGGTGGGATCCCGGGGGTCGCAGCCCGTCAACGCGCAGGGCGAAAAAAACCCCAGTCGGCTGTGCGGATGCCTGAAGTCGCGGTCGGGCTGAAAATCCCCCGGCTGGTGATGGGGGTGGCGGGTCTGGGGCTGGCGTTGTCTCTAAGGCTTGGCGCAGAGAAGGTATTGCTGCAATGGGATGCAAATGTGCTTTTATTACAGTTGTTAATTACACAGCAAAAAGTCGCCACTTACATAAGTCAAAAGGCAGCGCTGCTCTGCCTCCGCCGGGCTGCAACCTCCTCTGGCTCCCTGGAATCCCGGCTGCTATCTCCCTGCACTCCTCCTCTATTGACTCAGCAGGAAATCCTGTATAAACCCATCAAAAGGACAGGGACAGCCTTATGGGAAAGAGAGGGAGTTCCTTCCCTGGAAATGAGATAAAGAAAATGCCGAAAGGCAGCACAATGGGTCAGCTTTATCGGAGGGTAATCCCATCATCCTGAATTCCCTTCTGCCCGCGGGGGGAGGAAAGACACAGGAAAACACTTCCCCAAAACCTAATAAAGAGACAGATACGGTTTTTTTATCCCGGGTGTGCTTTCCACCTCTGAGATCAGGAACACCTCTGCTTGGTTTCAGCACTAACACTGCTGCCTCTTGGGGTCTTATGTGTAGAAATGGAACAGAGCAAACTTTAACCCCTGAAGATTAGTCTCCATCAGGAAAGGAGATGGACTCCTCTATAAAAGAATCCAGAAAGAGAATTTAATGTAAGCAGGTCAAACTCCCAGGCAGTTTTAAGCCTCTAAATTATTACTGCTTTGTCAGAACCCTATTTGCAATAGGAAGCAGTTGTAGAGTTGTTCCTCATTTTACTACACACAGGAGCACTTCCCTTTTTCTACTCCATGAATCACGTTTTCCCAGTTTTGAGGTCACAGAGTACCTGCATTTTGCCTTAACAAAGAAACATCCCTCCAAACCTCCCTTTGAAGTGTTTGGTATTCTCAACGAGCTCGTACTGCAGGGAACAACCACAACACGCAGAGTATTTTTTGGAATTCACAGCAACACCTACCAAATACAGCTCCTACTGCTACACTGAGCCACCCCAGCGAGACAGACCGTGAAGGCAGATCCCACCTTCACCAACATGTTCTCTTTGCTGTTTATGGATTTCACCTACAAACTCGGCATTCCTGCAAAATGGAGAGCATGAACAATTCAGCACGGGTAAGGATGGCCCCTTAAGGAGGCAGGATGAGGTCACACAACCTGAATTTGTTCAATCACCAACATCTGCTCTACTTAATGCAGAACAGGACTTAGCTCAAACACCTGACAAGCTCAGAGGCAGAACATCTTTATCTGTGAGGCTCTCAGTTCTTGTCTGTCCCTAAAAACCACCGTACTTTTACGGCTCACCCTACATGTATCCACAGGGTTTGCCTGCCCTAAGGGGGATTCACGTGAAGCAATATGCTCATAACTCATCTCTCCACAGGGAAAATGCCAGGTGCAGAACATCCATCCTGCACCAGAAGTGCTCAGGAATGAAACATCGCCACAACCTGCCTCTGTGGAGACTGAGCAGAAAACAGTTCCATGCAGATCTCTTAACCTGGGAGGGGGGACCGCTGGGATATGGACCTTGCAGGTCAGAAGTTATCCAGCTCTAAAGTGTTTGGTTATGTACAGGGGAACTAAACACAAACATCACTTGCACTTGATCACATCTGCTTCCCAGCCACCACAGTAACACCACTGAGAAGCCATTACATAAAGCCAGCTCAGACAAAATGCAGGATTTCTGGCAGCACTGCTCAACCAAGGATAAATCTAAAAAGAGATTCTCTCTTTTTACTGTTTTTGCTTAAAATAATTTGGCATTAACCAAGGCTTGAGAAGAAGTAGCACCGCATTCTGGATGCAAGGCTCTGGGATGAGCAAGTCTGAAAGCCAGCAGGCACTTCTAATTAAAGATACACTGAAAAGACAACAATCAGAGTTACAAGTAAAACTACCACTGCAGATGCTTTTCATTTAAGCACCAGTAAGTAAACGTATATATAGATGTTATCATTCCTCCTGGGGAATCCAAAGTGCAAAGCAGAGAGCTCAAGCAGAGAGAAAGGCAGGTGTCATTACATGAAGCTGTAACACAAGCAGAATGATTCCATTCCAAGCCTTTCTGCCACAGGATTTGGAGGCTTTACAGACATAATCTTTGGGAAAATACATTGTTCTAATTCAAAAGCAAAAAGTAAGTAACATGCAGCTAACACCTCTTCCATATTTTTATGTGTGCCAAATGACTTGGTCTCTTTGTCCTTTCCTGCAGCCCTGCAAGCATCTCTTTTATTTCACTGAAATCCTCTTAAAAAAAAAATAAAATAGAAGACAGAACAATCCAACACATCCCTTTTATTAATTTAAAAAACATGGAAGAAAAGCAATAGGGAAAAGTTTTAGCAATAAAAAAGGGATCCCGATTAAAAATCTATAGAACTTGTCTAGCAACATAAACTGATTTCTTTGGGTTAGAGATGACCCCATACAAAACCCCAAATTCAGAACACTCACAGTGCAGGAGAGTCTGGCTACAGACCACTTTTCTACTTCAGGTTGAACTCTTCCCTTAGATTCATGTATCCCACTGCTACCAGCTCCGCCATAAGTAGAATACGTAGCCTTCACAGTAATATTTCCCTTAAATGGTAATGGATATGTTTTAGCTTTCAGACAGAAAAACACTCTGGGCCATGTTAGAAAGAACTCCAGGGTCACAGAGACTTATGGCTGACTCTTTAGAGCAAACTTAGAGCAGACTGCACAGCAGTTATACAAGCAATTAAGAAAAAAATCTCTTATTTGGCATTTCTCTATCATTATCTCTCGGGCCTGTGACATGAAGGCCATGCCCCGTTAAGCAGATGTAACGTACGGCCAATGGGTTCTGCTTGGCTGAGATGAAAGGCTTTCATGCTCCTGGATATAAAGCAATGAACAGTGTTTCCAGCTGTCCCTGAAAGGCCTCATCCTCTTCCCATCACAAAACTTGGCTCTTCAGCATCATCTTCCTTCTCTTCCTCTTCCTTGCTGTCCTCTTCGTCATCCTCGCTGCTGCCTCGCTCTTGGGATTGATCAGGTTCTACAAACACAAACAGGGTGAATCTGTAAGGTGTTCCCACCTGTCTTTCTTCTCAAGTATTTCACAACAAAACAGTCCCAGGTGCTAAGGAAATGTGTATTATTAGGTCATGCTGATTAGTATGGGTGGATAACATGTGTCTTCCCTGTTAAATATCTCACAACTAAGTAGTCCCAGATATTCAGGAAACATGTATCAGGTTATATTCATTCTACCGAGCGACAAGGAGCTCAGAATATCAAATTCCCCCTCGGAGAAATATTCCCTTACCTCCAATGTTACCAAGTCCACCTCCTATAGAACATTATTTCTTCAAACCAAGGTAGTCAAACACCGGGGATGATGGATTATCTCATTCCCAACCTCTGCAGGTTGGCATGAATTTTCAAGGATCACAGAGTAGTGTTACAGAGCACTGGGAAGCCACAGACAAGACTGAGTATGTTCCTACACCTATCCAAGGTCACAGAAACTCCACAGGGTGCCATAAACTTTTACAGACTGTTGGCTATACTGCGAGTGAAGGAACCCATTAAGATATGCCTAAGGTTAGCAAGGGTCACAGAAAACTCATGAGGCCTGCTAAAAGACAAGAAAACACTTACTAGGAATTAAATAACCAATCATGAAAATGAGGTACGGCATCAAGTGGGACCTGAATCTGACTTTTTCTGCTCTTTACTGTTCCTCAGGCCCAGTCAAGCTCCTGTCCTGACCAGTTACACGTAGGATTTAGGATCAGTGGTCTGATGCCACCGCGTGGTGAAATTCTGAACTATCATTTTGTCTTAGGGGTTTGTACAATAATGCAACTTTAACAGCTGACCTGGTTCACTGCCAACCCTTATTGTGAATGTATTTACTACAACAAAGGTGAAGGATGGCAATTCAGAGGTTTTATTCATTCATTCAAAAAGGAAGAAAAATGCTTGCCTACTACATACAATAAATGCACTTCACTTAATTTGGGAAAACTCAGATCTCAACCGGGGCACACAAAACTAAAAAAAGAAAAGGCTGTTCTCAGTAGACTAGAGATGGCTATCAGGGGCTTCTGTCTCTACTGGTATTATTATCATTGTTATTACTACTACTATTATTATTATTATTATTTTACATGGAGAACCACAAACTGTAAAGAGTTAAAATGTAACAAAGACAGGGGAGATTGGATTCTGTCCTTCAGGAACTTGTGCCAAACAAAACCACTCCTGCCCCACAACTGGTACACGGCAGTGCCAGTCCCTGATCCAAGCTCTCTTCTCTCCCAGCCACTCCCTAAAGGGATGAGTACTCTGTTTTGTTCACTCAAAATGAACAAAAGTATGTTGACTCATACTTAAATCCTCCTCCTAGTTACAAGTGATAAATGAGTAGCTTAAAAAAAAAAAACCAACAGAACAAAAACAAAACACCCAAAAAACCTACTCTGCCACATTCACTTGCTGTCACAAGTAAAATTAACCTAACAAGTAATTTGTCCTCCCGTTGTTTACATGGGAGGCTGGCAGTGGTTCAGCTGAAACAGATCCAATTCTGAAAAGCAAAGCAGAATTAAGGTAGAACTGTCAGACAAGTCACTGCTCTAGCAGAATTACCAGCCACTGCTGTAACTTTAAGAATTACTGCAGTCAGTGAGTTAATCCACAAAGGACAACTATTTGAAAGAGTAAGCTAAAATAAACTCACCGAAAAGAAGCAACAATACGCAAAAGTTTGAGCAAACAGTTACAATGACATTGCTGAACGTTAATTTTCAAGACTGCAGGAGGACACAGGCAGTCAGGTTTCCCATGTTTATTTCTATGCAAATAAAATAGTGGAACAGATGGCACCAAGGTGGCTCAATTTCTTACACACTCAATTGTAACTCAGTTTCTTGCTGCCCAAGCTGTGCATTTTTTTCCACCTGTTTTCTCCATAAGTGCTCAAAGTATACACAAAAGAGAAAAGCACAGCCTTGAACAATACTGCCTTTTTGAGCAGATGATGTTCTAAATCTGCAGTTTGTCGGAATAGCTGGGGCAAAACATCCACAAACAACCAAATCGGATTCCAATGTTTGCTGTCCAAAATTTCCCCTAATAAAGGGAAAATATTCACAAACAGCCAAGTTATTTGTAAGATTAAATCTCAACATAGATGGCTTTCAAAGAGGATTTTGAAACATTAGCTAAAATAACAAGCTTAAGGCTCAGGCTTCAATCCATGTATTGAGAATGCTTGGGGTGGGGGGGGTGGAAAAAACCCTTCTATAGGCTTCAATTAGGGAACAGAACTGAGTCTTGAGGAAAGAAAACTAAATTTCACTGACCTTTTTCCTGCTTCTTCTGTTCAAGTTTATTTTTCTTAGCTTGCAGCTTCTTCTCTTTCAACTTCTGGCTATAAAGCAAAGGAAAAAAAACTGTGACAAATCCTACATAGTAAAGCTTCTGAACATTCATATTCTCATAAAGGACATATTGGTAAAGCTGATTTCAGAAGAGAAGTTCCATTTATATTCGGCCTTAAATGAAAATTCAGCAAGAGCAAACTTAGCACATGATCAACAGAAACTTTTCCATGTTGTTTTTAGTCTAATGGATCTTTTAAAAGTCTTCCATGATGCCACTGCAAACTATGAGATACACAAGAATCTGCAAGAACACAGATGGAACAAAAATGAAACTGCCCCTACATTTTAGCTACCTAGGCTATTGAACAAAAAGAGAAAATGGTGTCAAAATCCAGACTGCTGGGACTGAGCATTGGGGGGAAAAAATACCACCAGTAAAATATACTTTAATTGAAAAAAAAAAAAGAAAAAAAAAAGTGCAGTATGCTTTGACCTTCCTCTTTGGCTGTACTTCCTTGGGATATTGGGTCCTTGGAACAACACTCGGAGTAAGAGGGAAATTCTGTTCATAAAACCCAGTTTTGTTTGCCCAGAAAAGGCAATCAGGCAAGTTAATGTCAGGCACAGGCATAGCAGCCTGGGATTCATGTTCCTTTCTCACCACCATAAGTGAATTCTCTTGACACAGAGAACCCAGGTACTGTTAGGTCAGGAGAGAAGAGAAGGGTGGTGAGGGAAATCAGAGGGGCTCCTACAGGGCAAAGCCACGTGGGACCTACACCATTAGACCATAGAAGGGGGACAAGGAGGTGTTAGTGTTTAGGCAGCATCTGCTGTTGGAACAGTTGTTCTCCCTCTCAGCCAGGGAAGAGGCAGCAGGCCAGATCTGACTTGGTGGCCATCTGTTGGACCACATTAAACTAAACTAAGATGGCAACAGTGTTTGTGTTGAGCGCTTTTGCGTTAATATGGCAGTGAGTCACTTTGCACAGGCCTTTCCACAGCAACTCTCAGCCACAGAGGCTGCTCAGGGTCAGGTGCTGTGAAAGAGCTGGGCCATGATATCCTGCTATTTCTGAAATGTGTGGTGGATAAAGACAGGGGGATTTAAATTCCTGTATCACTGCACTACAGTGCTCAGACTACTTCTTGAGAGCATCAATCTTGTAACTGTTTCACTGTCTCTAGAATTTAAGAGCAACATGGATTTAATATTTTTAATATTTTTAATATTTTTAATATTTTCATTTAACTTACTAGACTTGACCTGCAGGCAGAAGTGGCCTATTCACTAAGCAGCATCCAGTTTCGCACTGAAGCTGCTTGATATCAAATGATTCAGATGTTAATTTAAGCCAGATATAAACACAAACCTTTCCTGACACTGTTACAACAAATATGCAGTAAGGCACGTCGCACTCAGGACCACGGAGTCAGCAAAAGCAGCTCAACCAGTCCCGAGTTATCCTGCCAGTGACAGCACAGAGAAGAAACCACGCCAGCAAGGCCTGTCAGGTTTACAGCTACCTTTAAAAACCAAACAGTGACACTGACAAATTTAATTTCCACAGCCAGACTTCCCAGCTGATAGATGCAGACACAGAATGACAGCGTTTATCCAAAGCATGCAGCTACAGATGAGGCACAGGGTGTGAGGGTTTCCATGTCAAGCCTCCTGGGAAAAATCTGCCCTTACCGCTTCCTTCTGCGTTTTGCTGTTTGCTCTTCTGCAATCATCTTATTCCTCTCCAGTTTCTTCTGGAATTCCTCATCTAGTCTTTGCTGTAATTGATCACATGTCATACTTTGGTCACAATCTAAATTAAAATACTTCTTTTAAAAGTCATGTCCTTTTAGGGAGAAATCTTTTAGCAAAATACAGAAGGGAGCTCTGCCAGATTTTGTCTGGTTTCTTTATACAAAGCCATATCCTAGGGATGACTCCTGTACAGACAGCACTTTTAACCTGCAGCCTGAGCCAAACATTGAAACCTTCTGAGGGAGAAATCCTCACCAGAACAGGTGAGGAAGGCTGGGCTTCTGCCCTAATGAATTTTCAGTAAAAACAAGTGAATAACTGGAGACATAAACATTAACATATGGATCAAAGGACTCGGCCAAGAGAGAGTCTAACAATAGTATTCTACTCGACCAAGACTTAAAAGAAACATCTGAACTCTGTGCACAGGCACTTGCCTTGATTCTGTCTGTGCAAGACAGTGATAATTCAAAGGGATTTCTAGTTTTTAAAGCATTTTCAAGCCAACCTGAGAACACACACACTCACGTGTCTTACTGTGTGCTAGGACCCCAGGGAACACAGGAGATGGAGCATGTCTGACACAAAGCACCAAATGTTTCAGTACTGACACAGACGCCACGTATCACACACTCCTACAGACTCCTCTGACAAGGGGTGGCTCAGAACGGGATTATTTGTACATGAGTTTCAAAGAAAACACAGATTGGCAGTGAACACCGAATATTCGGGGGTGAGGGGAACTACAAAGAGTTGTGCTGACCTTCTCAGCCATGGCATCCATGAAATCTTGCCTCTGGTACTCTCGCCGCCGGAGATGCCGGTACACGTGGAACTCCCCGCTCCCAGCTCCAGCACTGGAACCTGCAGCAAAGAAGAGGTAAGTCTGCTAGGAAAGAATGTGTATAGATTCTCCCAAATAACTACAGCTAGATGCTGAGGGATGGGACACGGGAAAGGGCGCTGTAAGTTGAAAATCTACCAACGACACGCACAGCGTTTTACCCTTTTATGTAAGCTCAAAACACTCACAGCCAAAACCCAAAGAGAGCTGCAAAACCACACACTTATGGGTCACTGCAGGTTGATTACTCCCCTGGAGAGCCCAGTCTTAAGCTGCACATCAAGACAGGCAAAGAACTAGAGATCAGATGCACTCCCCATTCTCTTACAGGCCGAGGTGAGCTAAAACATCCTACTGAGGCTGCTTCTGACTGATTGTCAGCATCTCACACAAAAAATAAAGGTCAACAGAAAGGAGACAAACCCCATCATATTGTACTTTCCCACACAAGACAGATACCACTGACAGTTTCTGACTGTTTCTTCGCCAATGAAATCCCCACAGCTCTCTCTTCCTGGCATCAGCCTGCACGTTGAAGCCTCACGGGAGCTTTCAACATCACTCTCCATTCTCCTCCTCTGTCTGCTGAGCCATTTCTCCAGGCAAAGCACAGGAATCCAAGACTCAAAGAAGACACCTAATTAAAACACAGCAACTGGGACTGCGACAGGGGTGCTCTTGATACCAGCAGAATCCCAGCATGTCAGGTGCTCCCAGAAAAACAAGACAGTTTGACTCAAGCACACAGCGAAGCTATTTGAAAAAGCCATGAGGGAATTCCAATAAGCAGAAGAGTTTATTCCAAAGCATATTAAAAACTTCAGTCCAAGATCAATTATTCTGAGATAAGAACAAGTCAACCTCTAGGAAGGGAGAAGGTCCCAAAGAAAGACAGAACTTCTACATGCAGACACAGTTTGTACCACAACAACTACATTTAATCCCTGCAGGTAAAAGTAAGGTAGAAGCAGAGTATTTGGGTCAGGTTCCTTGCACAGCTGCGAGCTCCCTGCCTGACCACACACAACCATACCTGCTGCACGTGCCTGAGATCCAGGCTCAAAGCAGCCAGAAGAAGGGCTTCCTAACTGTAAGCTTCCAGAGCACTCTCAGATCAGTGGGAAAGACAGATTTACTTATCATCATTTACTTGTCATCACCAGAGCAGCAGCTTATTGCACTGCAGGCAGCCCACGTGCTGCAGTGCCACGGGCTTTGTTCACTTTGCATCCTGACTACCGGCAGAAAAGCGGGACCCGAGAACCAAATCAAACTCAAAAAAGCAACTCTCGAAGCACATTTCACACCTCTTTCCTCCAGCAAAATGAGCAACTGAAAAACCATTCTCTGTCCTCCCCTGTTAAAGCACTTTTCTGAGTTAAATGTGGGTGACCGGAGAGATATCTGGAAGAACAGAATCTTTACCCATCACATCTCTAACGAACTCCGGGGGAGGTCGCGGTGCCCATTCGTTCAGTTTTTCAGGGATTGGTACAGTCTTTTCCTGCAAGAACAAACCAACCAGCCATCAGTATCCTCTAGGAGCAAAGTCTGCAATTTTAACACGTTGTTGAAAGGCGGGACATGTCTGACAACAGCCTCTTCCATCAGCTGACAGATCTCAGAAGGAGCACAGCTGCAGCCATTTCTTCATGCACAGGGAGCAGGAGCAGGCAGAAGAGGAGAAACAGAAGGGATCCTCTCTGTCCCTCACATTCAGGCCTGCAGGTCAACAAACCCTGGGAGGATTAGGAGTGTCTGTGCTTCTTTTCAGTATGGGAACCAGGTGGAAGCATGTCAGCACCTCCAAGCACTCGCGGGAGCTGAGTCTGCTCCCACTACCCGTAGTCTGGGAAGTGATGAAAGGCATTTGTGCACCTTCCATGCCAGATCTAGAGGACAGGGAAGAGCAGGGGAGGGAGAACACATGGTGCAAGGTCAGAACGTGGTGCAGGGACATCTCAGCTGCTCCGGCACACACAGGGCAGGGGTGAGAGTCTCCTCCTGGCAAACACCTCCTCGGGAAAGGATCGAAACACCCAGTTAGAGGAACTGAGGTCATTAAAAGCAGTGGGAAGAGCAAAGACCAGTGGGCGGAGAGCACTGAGGGGCCAGTCCTCCCCCTGGGCCCCCAGAGAAGGGTCTCTCCCCTCACAGCACCCCAGAAAAGTCCCTCTCCTATCATGACAACCCGGTGTGTGGGGCAGTCCCTGTCCCCTCGGGGACCCAAAGAGGAGGAAGGGGCGGGGGGTGTCGATCTGTCTCCCCTCGTGGAACCGGGAAGAATGAAGGGGGGGCGGTCGGCCCCTCTCTCCTCACAGACCCCGGTGCGGGCGTGCCGGTCGCTCTCC
>VZRE01010708.1:131645-157347 GCA_013396775.1 Cephalopterus ornatus
GGGGGGATGGACGGGCGGGAAGGGGTTCGTGGTGGTCTCACCGCGAGCAGTCACCGAATCACTGAATCAATTAGCTTGTAAAGTACGTGGAGTCCAACCTGTGGCCGAACACCACCCTGCCAACCGCACCAGAGCACTGAGTGCCGTGTCCCGTCCTCTCCTTAAACACCACCAGGGACGGTGACTCCGCCACCTCCCTGAGCAGCCCCGTTCCAGTGCCTGACAACCCCTTCTGTGAAGAAATCCCTCCTGATGTCCATGCTCTGCAGCCTGGGTGGGGACCGAAGGTGCAGAGTCACAGAAAGATAATTCACCGAATCATGCAACTGTGTGGTTGGAAGGGGCCTCTGGAGATCACCCAGCCCAACCCCCTGCCAAGGCAGGGTCACCCAGAGCGGGTGACACAGGAGTGCGTCCAGGTGGGTTTGGAATGTCTCCAGAACGGGAGATTCCATGCCCTCCCTGGGCAGCCTGTCCCAGTGCTCTGCCAACCTCAATGCGGTTCTGTGAGGGCAGAGTCGCAGAAAGATGGTTGGGGTTAGAAGGGACCTCTGGGGTCTCCCCTTCCAACCCCCGGTTCCAGCACAGTCCTCTGAGCTTGGCACTCGGGGCTGTGTCCAGAGGGCTTTTGAGGGAGACACCACACCCTCTCTATGCAGTCTTTGTCAGTGCTCCATCACCCACACAGTGAAGAAGTTCTTCTTCATAGAGTCGCAGAATGGTTTGGGTTGGAAGGAACGTTAAAGCTCATCTCGTTCCACCCCTCTGCCATGGGCAGGGACGCCTTCCACTAGCCCAGGTTGCTCCAAGCCCCATCCAACCCGGTCTTGAACACTCCCAGGGATGGGGCAGCCACAGCTTGTCTGGGCAGCCTGTGCCAGTGCCTCACTACCTTCATAGGGAATAATTTCTTCTCAATATCCCATGTAACCCTGTCCTCTGTCAGTGTGAAGCTATTCCCCCTTGTTCTGTCACTGCGTGTCCTTGTAAAAAGTCCCTCTCCATCTTTCTTGTTGGCTCCCTTCAGGTACTGCAAGGCCACAGTTGAGTCACCCTGAAACCTTCTCTTTTCCAGGCTGAACAACCCCAATTCTCTCAACCTTTCCTCACAGGAGAGGTGCTCCATCCCTCTAAGCATCTTGGTGGCCTCCCCTCGACTCATTCCAACAGGTCCACGTCTCATGTTGAGATGGAACTGCTTGTGTTCCAGTCTCTGCCTGTTGCCTCTCATCCTACTGCTCAGCATCCCTGAGAAACACCTGGTTTCATCCTCTGACCCCTCCTTCAGATACTCATGTACACACTCAGAGACACGTTGTTCCCTGCGTCACTTCTCCCGTGTCCCAGCTGTAGCTGTGCATCCCACTCCCTGCAAAACTGCGTTTGCTGAGCTCTGATTTCCTCTGTCCCCCCAAGCATGTTGTCCAGGCTGCAGCGAGTGCAGTCTGTCCCCAACAGGACCCATTAGCGAGGCAGCTCTGGCATCTGCCACGCTCCATCCAGGCTGCGGGCTCAGCTGAGCCCCGAGGAGGGTGAAAATTCAGCGTGTTTTTCACCGGCACCCTCAGCCCTGCCAAATCCTTTCCCCGTGACGGTGTAAGCGATACGGGACTTCCCAGTGCCTCGGTGGCAGGCTGCCGGCACCATCTGTTCGTGTCACTTTGGTAATTACCCAGCGCTGCCCGCGGGCTTTGTCTGCTGACAGTGATGAACGGCAGTGCCATTCCCCACGGCACGGCCTTGCCGGGCACTGGGAGATGTGGAGATGCAGGCAGGTAGCAGGCGGGGGATGCTGCACTATCTACATCCATATTCACATCTGGGCTTTGCGGGAGCAGTGCATGGATGAGCTGAGAGATTGTACACTCCAATCCATGCTTGACTGATGGGGCTGGGGGAAGCCATGAGTGGGGAAGAGGAGCCGGAGCTGGCTGCGATCAGGTTCCTCTGCAAGCCAAATTTCTTTTCAAGTCTCTGTGGCCCTACAGAAATGGCATGGCATGTGCTCGGGCTGTGCGTGCGTCAGAGAATTAGCTACTAAAGGTCAGCTGCAATGGAAGAGGGGCATAAACCTTTGTGTAGTTTATGGAGATAAGCTGGAGCGGAGAAGTTGGGCTCTGGGTTTCAGACAGCTTCGTGCTGTGCATGTGGAGAGGGCGACAGAAAGGGGAACGGAGAGATTGGGAATGGCTCCTTCTGAGATTTATAGTTCATTTATATGACCTGAATTTATTAAGCCCCCATTCTCTTCCCCCTTGCGTGGAGAAAACCGGAGCTGATCCTCAGGTTCAGCCCTATGTTTACAAAAGACTTTTCAACCCTCACTGAGGTTGCTATGGAAATCACACTAGTTTGTGCCTCGTGTTTGTCTTACCGACCTGATTTGTAAAAGAATGGTGTGAATTTAGTGCTGGCTGAGTTCCCAGCTGGCCGCTGGTCCTGGAAGGCATCCTTGCAGTCTCAGTCCTGGCTGGAGCAATGCAAACAGCTTCCCCCATGCTGTCTGCCAGCTCCTCAGCTCCTGTGCCCACGGCTTCTCCAGCCTCGGGTCCTCTTCAGCCCACCAGGACAGAAACCTTACGGTGCCAGGCTGGACTCAGCCTTGCCAAGGAAACACCAGTGCCGATGCAGAGGTGGGGGGAGGTATGTGCCGCTGGTCCCTGCTCAGTCACTGCAGAACGTTTTTTAGAAGCAGAAATGCAGATTGATTGAGTTTCCTCTCTGTTTAGTCCTGAGCACAGCACAGGAAGGTTTAGTTCACTAACCCTAAGTTGTAACAGGTGTGAGTGATGAGCTGCCTTCCAGTCCCCACGGGCTGCAGGGAGCAGCTGGGCAGCTGGATTCACTTGCCCAAAGTGTGGCTTGTGCCAGTGACAGCTCACAGCCCTGGGAAACAAACAGGCAGCTGCCTGTCATCCAACAGAGCCCACGCAAACCGTGGGGAAAGAGACCTCGGAGCATCTCACTCTGAGCCTACGTATCTAGGGAATTGGTGCAGACTCTTGATGTGTTATGCACGTATTACTTTTAAAATATATCTATCTAGGGAGGGGGGCCAAGCCTGTTACTGGGTCATTCAAAAATAGAAAGTATTTCATCAAAATATAAAGCCCACGAAATCAGAGTGCTGGCTTGGGATCTGGGCAGAACTGGGCTTACTGGAGTCACAGGATTTGCATTAGAACAGGGGAGTGTTTTCATAGGTCAGTGCAACCCAAAGAACAAAACCCAGCTCCCCGATCTGTATCAAAGCTGGACTGTGTTCCTGAGGAGTTTTCCTACCGAAGGGATCCTTCTGGAAGCACTGCAAGCCTTTTGCTGAGACAGACCCTGCGCGTCAGGCAGGAGCAGCTGTGGAGCTCCAACACCCACGTGAAACGGGGGCGGCTGCGTTGCTGAAATCCCTTTGCATTTTTGTTCTGTTCACAGTCTCTGCCAGGGCACAGCTCAGAGCCAGCATCCCCACAGACCACTTCAACATCCCTGCAGACCAGTCCTGTTCCAGCCCTGGGCAGAGGGCACCGCTGGCATGGAATCCAGCCCAGCCCACACACTGAGGTTGCTTTCCCCTCCTTTCACTATGAGATCTCTGTGTTAGATGCAAAGGGCTGTTGCATCCTGCCTCTGCCTCCCAGGAATCCTATGAAAGGAAAGGAAGGGATGTTTTCCAGCAAGACTGATGCTGTAGTTAAGTCAATTTGCTAATAAGCTGAGGTGTGAATGGTTTAGGTTTAGGCAGGAAGAGCAGCTGTCTCACAGGCACATCTCTCAGTGCCAGCCTTGAGGGCAACGGAGTCATCCATAAGGAGGGGCTGTCACCTCCCCAGCTGCCCAGTTCCTGATGGATGAGCTCTCCAGGAGAGGTGAACAGGCTTTGGAGCCTTTTGGGGGAGGGAATATTTTTGTGAATGGATCATGACACAACCGTGGCCTGATTCCTGAGCTGAGCAGCTCCCTCCACCCCCTCAAAAGCCATGTGTTAGCTGCGTCTGTCACGCTGCTTAGCTGTGACAGAACAGTCTGGGACAATGCCCCAGTTTTCCCAGGGGATTCTCAGCAGAAAAGAGCACAGTAGAAAGACATACAACGTCAGAACGTGAGGCACTGCCTCCCAGGAGAGACGAAGGCATGGGAGGGGGAATGAGAGGCTGTGGGGGGGAATGGCTGCTGGGAGATGCTCTCACAGGCCTTTGGCAAGGGAGGTCCATCTTCACACCCCAGGGCTGCTCATTCCCTATTATCCACACTGCTCTGGGGAGGGAGGCGTTTCAACCTGCACCAGTGACAGACCAGACAAAGAAAATAAGAGACTGGGAGGAGATAAAACCCTGTCCTGTGCAGCCTGGACCCAATCTTCCTCCTCCCTCTGCTCAGCAGTGAGAAAAATACCCCTCTCTCCCTCCTCAGTGCACTCCATCAGGCAGAGACAGACCGAGCCCAGCCCCAAATGCCTCGAGATAGAAACGAGGTCTACACACATGTGACATGACAGCATCCTCCCTCTCTTTTTTCCTTTTTTTCATGAAGCAAATCCAGCAAAACCCCAAGCTCATGCTCACGTGCTGTCCTTTTTGCAAGTGATTTTATTTTAAAACCGGAACTTGAGTTCTCCATTTGTTTATCAAGTCCCCCTCCCCCCCCTTTTTTTTAAATAAAATTAATTTATTCTACACAACAGTAAACTCTTCCAGACTCTTCCCTATTTACAAATTAACATTTTTGCTTGCAGATCATTGCTTCCCCCTCCTTTTCCTATCCTGTGACACTGAAAGTGAGAAACCAGCCAGTATCTGAAGGTCTGTAAGGCAGTGCTCCCATCCAGCCCCTTGGGACCTCAGTGAGGAACCACAGTGATGATGTCCTGTGACATATCCAAAATCCCCCCTCATTCACTCTGTGTGTGAAAGAAGCATGTCCAGGTTAAACCCATCAATCTTTCCCTGCTGCATGGGCTCCTCCAAGCTGTGTTTTAGCTGAGGAAGGAGAAATACCCTCAACAGAGCAAACTGCTCCTGCTGCTCTCTGAAGGGCTGTGTGTTTGGGGAGAAGGTGGCATTTCCTGCAGGAATGAGATACACCAGCTCTCACCTCACACACCCATGGGCCAGAAAGGCAGGTCTCACATCGCAGAAGGAACCTTGGAGACACCTTCCCTGCCCTCTGGAAGAGGGAGGCACAAATGACTCGAGCGCTGGGGACATGCCGTGCTAGCTCAGGAAAGAAGGCACCTAAAAAATAAAAATTTGGCCCAACCCAATTCCTGGCAAATTCAAGGGTTTTTTTTTTTATCAAGGCTGTAGCTTGGCTTGTACCTATCTTTGCACTAAGTGGTAAGTTCTAGCTGCTATGGTGGGGTCTGCTCTACCTGGAAACCTGTCCAGGCACTCCAAAGCCACTTGGCTCAGGTCCTGTGAGCACTGTCACCCAAGACCTGGCGGCCACACAAGGAACCAGGAGCCCTGGCACTGGGTAAGACAAACTGTGTGAGGCAAACCAAGAGGGACATGCAAGCACTTTCTTTGCAAGCAAAGCTGCCCTTCTTGAGGGTCTCCCACCCTACACAACGCACACAGACCCTGGCCTGTAAAACCATCCTAAGGGCTTCCATGACCTGTAGGGAAAGCATCGACGTAGTGCACATCTGGCCACAGCAGGTTTCTGCTCTGTGCTCTCTTCCAGGGCTCACCTCCATCAGGGACCTCCTTCTCCTGCTCTAGGTGCACACGGCCGCACTGTCCTGTCAAAAAGCCACCAAGCAGTGGTGACAACTGCACTGCCTGGTCCCTCCTGCCAGCAGAGCTGCTTCAGCCCTTGCTGGCAGGGTATTACAGCTGCTGGGGAGGGACATCAAGCACTGGCAAGGGCAATCCTGCCCATCAGCCTGGCCTGGCCCCCTGTGCCGGCTGGCTGCTCACCCACCTGGCACCGGCCCCACTCCTTCTGCTCTTCCTGGGCACTTCTATTTGTGTAAATAAAAACAGTAACTTTCAATAGCAGTTACTGAAGATGTGTAGTGTTTTCATTCCTGGGAGCCCAGCTGAACACCTGCAGGGCAAGGCTGTCCCTCACCTCCAGACACAGCCCTTGGCCTCTGCCTGACCCCCCCAGACCAACAATTGATGCAAAGCAGGGGTGTTGTCATATTTTCCAAGGTTTGCCTTGAGCAATGGAAAACATTGCCCAGCTGTGGCATAGAGCAGGCAGAAGGCTGAGCTGTTGCCCTTGCAGAGAGCTTAGGTTTTGAGAAAGCAAGGAAGAGAGGGAGGAAGAAAGGTGTTCTCCAGGGATTCTCTGTAGGTACAGCAAGGAGAGAAAGGAAACAAAGGAACACAAAAGGCAGGACAGCAGGAAAACCCTTCCTTGAATGCAATTCATTAAGCTTTGGAAAAAACCACCTTCTCCTGGCAGAGGGTGGGAAACACATGCCTCAGAGGGAGCCCAAAGCCCAGCCTGGATAAAACCTCAGTGGTGCCCTCTCAGTGATCCACGTACATGAGCAAAGTCTCTGCATGTAGATCTGCCATTTCCATGGTCATCCCGAAATGCCAGAGTCCCTCGGCAGCTGGTTTGCAGGGTGAAGGTACCAGAAGGATGTTGGCTATGCTGGGCTCTCACCCCAGAACGGACGTGCCAAGGTGCTTTGGCTGGGGGACGGAGCCTGTCACAGCTCCGGGCTGCCATCCCACGATGGTCATACCCGGGAGGAGATGCAGGGAGCTTGGCTCGGCCCTCGGAGAGCTCTTGGTCCAGAGGGAAAAAGAAGGGGCTGCAAGCTGCAAAATGGCACTGACTCTTTCAGCCTCCCAAACCTCCAGCACTGCCCCAAACGTTGGGGCTGGCGCAAGGTCCCGCTGGGACATCGCCTGCTGCTGACATAGCTCCCAAATCAGCAGGGAGTGAGAAGGACGTCCCGGTTTGGTTGCTGGTGGTGGCAGGAGGAGGTGGTGAGACTGGTGCAGCGGTGAGGGGCATGACTGCCCCACTTCCCCCCACCATCCAGCCTCCAGGCATGGGGGGCTCAGTAGAAGGAGTACTGGTTTTCCACAGCCCGGGTCCGGCTCCGGGCGCTGTCAGCCTCGTGGTAGTCCTCGGCGCTGGCGGTGGGGGGCTCCGGCCGGCGCTCGGTGCTGTCACTGCGGCTCCGGGGGCCCAGGGCACCCTCCAGGCGATGGTAGGGTGCAGGGACAGTGACAGGGGGGGCCACGGCCACTCCCTCAGCAGGCGGTGGGGCCGGCGGGCCAGTGGGTGCTGTGCTGCAGAAGTAGTGCGGAGGTGGTAGGTCAACCCGGCAGCCCGGGGGCTGTGGCACAAGGGGTGGTGGGGGGCCGGCATCTGCAAGGGAGACAAGAGCTTGACCCCTCCAGTGCTCCCCCGCTGGCACCATCTCATGCCCATCCTCTCCATCCTTGACCCTGTCCTTCCCCAACCCCCTTTGCCCACAGTCCCCCAGCACAGCAGGATGCTCTGACCCCTCTGCTCCTCTCCTGCTCAAGGCAGGGGACTGACACCCATGGACAGGGACACAGGGGTCATGCCAGCACAGCCCTGCTGCTGTGTGGTGCTCCCTGCCCGCCTTCAATGGGAGAACACCCACCCTGGCACATCTCCAGAGCTACGCGCATCAGCACAGGCCCAGCCTTAGGGACAGAATCCCAGGGATCATTCCCTTTTAGTTCCACACAAGATACCACCCAAACCTCACACCCAACCCTCCACACGCAGCCCTGCCCCTGCCTGGCTCCAGCACCTACCAGGCTGTGGGCTCTGGGCCACCACGTAGCTGCGGAGGGTGATGTCAGCTGCTCCTCCCGACTCCAGGGGGATAGGATGTGTGTGGAAGTGGCGCAGCATGTCGAAGATGGTCTGGAACCAGAGGTGCTGCACGTGGCACTGCCCACTCTCGTTCAGTGACAGGCGGAGGTGCTGCAAGCACAGGGGTCAGCGGGTGAGCTGGGGACCGTGAGGGCAAGACCACCCTTGCAGTCAGCAGCAGGAACCCCCTCCATCAGCCAAGGGAGGTTTGCTCCTAACTCAGGATTGTAATTTTTAACCTCCTGCAGGGGGTTTCCTGCAAAATCCCATTCACTGCAGCCCCAGGAGAAGTTTGGCCCCTCTTAGGGATGAACACCATATAAAGAAACACCCAGAGAAGGGAGGCTGGGTGCAGCCATGGGGGCTGAAGCTCTGATCCCAGTGTCACAGACAGCCTTGGGGAAGACCCTAGCCCACCTGAAATACTTCTTGCAGGACAGGTGACAAGAACAGGCAGTTACATCCCAACCTCCGACAGCATGTGCTCTCTGCTAGAAACTCAGCAGAAACCTTCACGTGAGTTGGTTTTTCATAGTGCATCCAGGTACTTCGGGGCACAGAGTGAAAAAGGAGAGGGCAGGGGATGATGTGCCAGGCTAGGCTGGGCTTCCATGCATATTATTCAATAATATTTAACCTTATGCTGGCATAGCAGGCACTAATCCTGTTAGGAAAGTGTAAAAGGCACTGAGCAGGGTGCAGAGGGCTCTTGGGGGGACAAGAGCAGGTGGTCCTGGGGGTGCCCTGCCAGGGTGCAGCTCCCTGCAGAGCTGCTGTGTTTGGGGTCACTGCATAGCACCCACTTGCTTGCAGAACAGGAAGGAACCCGGGGTGCTGGGCAGGGCTGGTGCTGATATTCAGAGAAGCAGAGGACACCCACCTTGGCTTTCCCCTGGAAGTTGAAGGTCAGCACATACTCCCCCGGCCGCGTTTCGCTCTGCCGGATGACGAACAATCCGTGGCTCCGCGCGCCCCCGAAGAGCACCAGCTGAGCCGCCTTGATCCGAGAGAGAGTCCCATGGAACCAGGGGAAGTCAGAAAGGTTGATCTCTGCCTCTGCCTCGCTGTCCTCCCCTGCCCACAGGGACAGCAGGTTTTTAGGGAGCACCCAGACATCACCCTCCTCCTGCCCCTCATCCTCTCCCTCACGAGCAAGATGCTGGGGCCACATCCTGCATCCCGGTACCTGTGAGATGTGCAGTGGGGGAGGACTCCAGCGTCTGCAGGAAGTTCTCCAGTGGCACATGGGTGAGGAGCTCCCCCAGGGAGTCCCTGCTCCGGCCATGGGGCACAGGGACGGCGGTGGCTGTGGTAGTGTTGTGAGCGCTGGGCAGGGCACATCTGTCTGGCGGCCTGGGCACATCTGGAAGGGAATTTGCAAAGGGATGGGCTCATGGCTCAGCACCACCCACCACCACTGGACAAAGCTGGGGGCTGTCCTGCTCTGAAGGCAAACACATTGGATACCCTTGGCTCTCCGAGACACCTGAGGGCTACATGATGGCTTTGAGGGACTCCCAGACTTTCTGAGATGTAGGTCCTTACCATCAGCCAGGAACTCACAGCTGGAGGAGGTTGTCCTGCCTGGCAGACAGGCTCCCTGTGCACAGGACACCAGCTCAATATCATCCCCACTGTCCCTGGAAGAGAGCACAGAGCACATGGTCACATGCTGGGTGCCACGCTACAGACACGTGCATGTGTGGCACCTCCACTCACTGGCACAGAATGGGGACTCAGCCAAACAAAATTCCAGCTGTGATCCGGGAGCACGTCCTGATGCTCCTCGCTTCCTCCTGAGGAGCTGCCATGAATAGAAGCACCAACACCACAGAGAGGCAGAGCAGCCACCAAACAACATGGCTTTTTGGGGGTGAGAAACCAGTGTGAGAGGGATTAAACCCCTGAAAGCTCATGCTATAGAGTCATGCTGGTCAGTCCCAGCTGCAGGATTTTGCTGCAACATTGTTGGTTTGGATGGAAATGGGTCACCTTGACCCTCAGCACTTTGCTTTGCAAGACATCAGTGCACCCACATACAATCCCACTACCAACTTCCACCCTTTCACTTTCACCCTCTGCAAAGGGAATTACAACCCTAAAAGACATAAAAAAGCCAAGCCAGGAAGCCTGGAGCAAGACAGCGAGCGGGAACAGACCAAGGCAGGGAGGCAGCCCCCACAGAGCATCCCCGCTGCTGACCATCCCCGTGCACTTCAGCGTCCTTCTTGCACAAGCATCCAACTTGCTCCACAGCCTATTTTTATCCTGGCTGTCAGAAAGAGCCTGGCACTGCCAGAGCTGCCGGCAGCACTGGGCTACTCTTGCTTAACAGTGGCCACGTGGGCATGGGCAGCGAGGAAGCGTCTGCGTCGGTGGTAACGGCTCCCTCGTGAGCTGCTGAATTATTTAGTGGCCAGTAAGTGAATCAGCCATTGGGAGTCATTCAGCTGCAGCCGGTTAAAAACAAGAAGGGAGGAAGGAAACCAAAACCAACAGCGCGTTGCAGAAAAGCCGTCGCCGGGCGCTCACGCGGCGGCTCCAGCACGCAGCCCTTGGCAAAAGCATCAGGAGCTGACTGGAAATTCGTTCTTGGCAGCGAGCGCGTGTGGCGGTGTATTAAACAGCTCATTATTATTTGCTCTGGAGTTCATTATTATTTGCTTTACAGTCACGTCCGGAGGCCAGAGCAGGATGGCGCTGGGTGCTAAGCAAACAGAGAAGACTGGGAGGCTGCCAGAGGGGCTGGCACAGGGATGCCGGCGGCTCCTGTGGTGGCTTGAGGGGAGCATGGCTGTGGTGCTCGGCTCCGGCTGGAAAACTGGCACTGAAACATGCAGTGGGAAAAAAAAGGGCCTTTTCCCAGCCTTGCCTCCCTCAGCAGCCCAGCTTCAGCACCACTTCTTGAATTATGGGACTTGAAGCTCATCTCGTCCCACCCCCCGCCATGGGCAAGGACACCTTCCACTAGCCCAGGTTGCTCCAAGCCCTATCCAACCTGGCCTTGGACACTTCCAGGGATGGGGCATCTGCAGCTTCTCTGGGCAACCTGTGCCAATGAATTATATATTTTAGAAAACAGGAAAAGGAGTAAAAATCTGGAGTGCCTCAGTGCATCCTCCCCACGAGATGCAGCCTCCACAGTAACCAGCCCTGTAAACCACATCTCTCCAGCAGAAGGGGGCAAAGGCAGCCTGGAGGCAGCAGGAGCCTCTCCAAGGGCCTGTTCCAGGTTTGCTTGAGGTTTTCACCTCTGCAAGCATGGGCACCTTGTTTTTCCAAAACTGTGCCAAGAAGGGCAGTGCCAGGGTTTCCCCAGAGGCTGAGCCAGCTGAAAGGCAGCAGCATTGGGCACAAAACCTCCCTAACACATAACCTGCTGCATAGGCTGATGAAACAGCAGATGAGAGGTTCTGGCTGAGTTGTGACTCCAGTGACAGTATTGATGCCACTGTGATGGAAACGTAAATAAATCTATTTAACCAGAAGAATCTTAAATATATAATGGATGCTAGACTGGAAAAAAAACATGGAGAATAGCTCAAATATAGTATAGAAGCTTCAGAAGGTGGGTGTTAGAAAATTCCCACGTTGAGGTTGCATTCCCAGGTCACCTGCCTCTGCCAGGCTGAGGTGACATGGAGAAGGGAAGGGTGAACAGGCAGCCAGTTCTCTGCAAACACAGGCTTTCAGACTGCTGCGCGTCGGGGACTTCTGTAACAACCTGAGTAGCAAAAACTGCCCTGGGGTAACACTCAAGGGTGACGGCAGCACAGCAGTGCCCAGCTCAGCCCCACACGGCCCCTTCCCCCAGCAATCCTTACCCAGGGTCGATGCAGTCCTGGATATCTGCCACCCAGGAGTGCTTCTGCAGGGAGTCGATGGTCTCCAGGATGTACTCAGCCCCGTTCTCCACCTGCAGGCAACGTGGGATGGTGTGAGCAGTGCTGGGGTCCTGCCACCCACTGCCCATAACCCAGCTGGACCCCCACAAAACCTGCTGCTATTAAACAGCACCTCGCTGAGCAGGAGAGGATCAGTGTTCTGCCTCATCCCAGCACAGGAGTGCCCAGGGGTGACCCACAGAGGTCTTCTGGTGTGCCCAAGGGTGTGCCCCCTGACCACAGATGGGGCTCAGAGGAACACTCCCACCCCACTGTTATTAGCACACATATTACAAGGTTTTTACAGCCTCTGTGGCAAAACCACACCTGGCTGGCAGCATTGGGGGTACATGGCATTATGCACCAGCACAGACAGCATCTCTCATTCTGGGGCATCTCAGTGGCCCTCAGAAACTAGCTCTGCGTAGGTAGAGCAGATGCCACACTGCTCTCTGCCCCAAAACTCTGCCACACCCCAAAGCCAGGGGTTTAAACCTCTTCTCTGTTATCTTTTCTTCCTGCTAGTCCACGAGGCTTTGATTTCTGATTGCAGCAGGATGGGAGAGAAACCCACTTTCACAGGGAAAAAAATATTAAGTAAAAATCAGGATGCAAAAGAGTGCCCAAAATGGCAAACCCAAAGCAGCTGTGCCTTTCTGGGGACAGGGAGAACTCAGAAGCCCCACATCAGTGGCTGCAGATGCCACGGGATGCTGTGCGCCTCTGGCAGGTTTCCCTGCATCCTTCATGGAGCTTTATACACTGCGTTCCTGAGCTGGCAAAGCAACCCTGACTCCAGGAGGGTATCACATTGCCAGCTGAGACAACCTCCAAGCAAATTAAATTAATCACAAACAACTGAATCACTGTCCTGAAAATAAGCAGGGAGGGCAGGGAGCAAAGCCCCAGCTGAGGCTGAGCAGTGACCTGGTCCCTGCTGCAGCTCGGGCTGTGCCTGAGTGATCCTGCCCCAGGCAGAGGTGGAGGGGAGCAGCAAAGACCCCCCCCGCCCCGCCCCCCTTAATTTGTTTAACCAGAGGAAAGGAGCTTCTCTGGCTTTCTGAGGACAACACAGAAAGCTGACGTGAGAGATGGGGCTGCTCACTCATGCAGAGCATGACAGCAAGCGAAGCACGTGCAGGGTTTGGGTATTTTGCAAGCACCTGCTTGTGCAATGGAAAAAACTGCATGTGCTTGGTGTCTGATGGGAGCTGGGGACATGCTGCCTGCTCATTTTTAGGCAATTTGGCAGCAACTATTCTAGTGTGGCCTCTCTAAACAAGGCAGGGGCTTTTCCACCCATCATAACGTCCCTGAACCAGGCAAGGGCTTTTCCCACCCATCATAACCTGCATGTTGTGTGTGAAGGCTGAGATTGGCGTCCACATCACACAGGAAGGCAGCAGTGAAACCACAGCACTCAGCTCCCTCTCTTACCCATCTAACCTTTACCCTAGCACCTGTGGGTGCTTCACTCCCTTTGCAAGTCCAGCCAGCAAAGGGGGAATTGGGAGAGCAGCAAGAAGGGCCTGGACAGAAAATGAGCCACAAGTAATAATGGATGTGAGAATAGGGGAATAGCATTCCATGCCCACAGCTGGGAGGGGAGGGCAAAGGCTGTCTGGAAGCTGTAGGAGAAGGGCTCAATGCCATGCTTGCTGCCTCTGCTCACTCAAAGGATTGATTCCAGTCAATTCCCCCTGTGGCAGGGTGAGCACCCTGGCCAGGACAGAGCAGGAGCAGGAGGTACCTGATAAATCAGGCATTTTTTGACTGGTGGGGTTTGGAGCACTCCCCAGGTAAATTAAAGAAATGGCTGAAGTAGTCACTGATCCGGTAGTGGTGGGGATGGATAGAGCATTTCAGGCTCCAGAAGATGGGAAGAGGGCAAGCCCAGAGTTCTCCTCCAGCAGTCAAAGAAACTGAGTCTTATGGACACCCAGAAAGCACCCCCAGAGCTGAATCCCCCCCAGCAGGGATCTGTCATGACCAAACCCAGTCAAACTCATCTGCTCACGCTTGTGACAGCCCCTGGGATGGGAGAAGCAGCGGCACATCCTCTGCACGGGCCACACTTCAGACACTGATGCAACACAATAGAGGTGGGACTTGTAAGGGAATCTAGAAAACATGACCAGAGGTAGCTGATGGGCAGTGTTCCAACAGCAGTGATCAATGGCTAAGAGGCTATTGATGGCCAATGGTCAAAGCTGAGGGATTTGCTCAGCAGCTCCTTCCCATCAAAGGCTCTCGGTGCGTGCTGCTCCTCAGTAATGATTAGGACAAAGGCAAGCGAGGATGCCTGATCAATTCATGGGTGACACCACTCCGCAAGTGTGTTGAAGGATGAGGCAAGAATCCAAATACTCTTGTCAAAGCTGAGAAATGCTTAGTGGAAGAAAATGCCTCCAGCTCAAGGACAGGAGCCAGCTCTGGGCTCACACCGATTGCTGTGGGTGTCTGGGCTGGGGAACCACAACTCTGGAGCAGTTCTGCAAAAATCACTGAGGGGTTACACCAGCCCACAAGCTGAGTGTGAGTCAACATCATCATCATCATCAGAGTATGAAGAAAAGAACTAGATCAGCTTGGGCTGGATAAAGAGGAAGAAGAAAGGAGAAGAATCAAAGGAGAAGCAATCCTTCCTATCTGCTCTGGGACATGGCCCCATGTACACTTTGGGGAATTCCCTCTTCAGAGCCTGCAAGGAAAGCAAGGAGGACCTTGGGCTGGTCAGTCTGAAGGGCAGAAGACTCTTGAGGTTGGTCTTTGAGACATAGAAGACAGCTGAATGACCCTCCATGGCCACGGTGGACACGGAGCGCAGCAGAGGCTGAAGTTGAAGAGCAAGAAGCCCTTGGGGCAGGGAGGATGCCCTGAAGGAGATGCCAGGAGAAGATGTGGGACCTTGACAAGGAGCTGGGTTTGGTGGAATATGATTTCCCATGGGAATGTGTGCCGGGGCCAGCAGGCTACCAGGTGCAAGGGTTTTCACAAAGCCAGGCTTTATTCTTCCCCTCCTCTGCTTTCATAGTTTTCTAAGCTTTCAAGCAGGTTCATTCAGCCAGGAAGCCTGGCCTCTCCGCTCTACTTTGCCACACACTCTTAGGGGAGAAGCTCTTAGGGAGAGAGGTGTTTTCTGAGCAGAGATAGGACACAGAAACACTCAAAATGCTGGTGTTCCCCATGTACATGTGCTGCCTCCCAGCTGGGCACATCCCACAGCTCTGATGGAGAGCATGAGTCCACACGAACAGGAAAGTACAACCCCATTAGCTGGGGAGAAACACCACCTCCAACAACACATCCATCACCATGGTGGCCAGGACCCTGCAAGATTCAGCCCTGACCTGCCATGACGGGCTGTTGCCGTCCAGCAGAGCAGGAGGCAGCATTAAGCTAATAACTGCGTGATAGCGAAAAGTCTTTTTTGGAGAGACTTTCACTCTCGGCTCGTGCCCCCAGACTCACGTGGGGTAGTTGATCCCCAGGGTCTCAGTGGCCCTGCACAGCTGTTCCCATAGAATCAGTAAGGTTGGAAAAGACCTCCAAGATCGCAGAGTTCAACCTTTGACTGAACACCACCTTGTCAACTAGACCAGAGCCCTGAGTGCTACTGCCCCATGGCAATGAAACAGCCACCATGGGCCACCAATCCAGGGCAGTGGCAGCCACAAAACCACAAGCAGCTGCACCAAGGAGTATTTTCCCTTGCAGGTCATCTCTGGACACTAATTTAACCTGTCTCCTGGTGACACAGAGAAGCCAAGCCCCACGGTGAAAGCCAGACAAACAGCTCAATCCCAAAATACCCGGGTGTCAGGTGGAGGAGGCAGGGATCCCATGGGGAGCATTACTGCTGTTGGCATCTCAGCTCCGAAAGCCAAGGCAACGATCCCCTCAGGAACTGAGCAGCAAGGGCTGGATGCAGGTGCAGATGGGGCTCCTGCAGGGATACACACCCTGCTCTCACCTTTAGGACGAAGGTGTTGTCTTTGTCGGGCATCTCCAGTGGCATTGTGGTGCGGACCTCGATGATGGCCGACAGTGGGATGCTCACCTTGGGTTTGGAAGCCTGGGAAAAGAGGAGGAAAAAACCCCGAAGAAAATAAATTAAAAGAAATCAATGAATAAAAAAAGTCACTCAATTGAATCAAACTGTCCCTAGGGACGACACAGTGGAGCTCTCAGAGGCAAGATCAGCTCAGCCTGTGTGGTTATTACAGCGGGGGAATAAACAGCATTGATTTCCCTCCCATTCTGATAACTCTGAGCTCTTTGAATTAAACCAAGAGGAGGCCCAGTGGAAGACAGGGAGGTGCATTTAAGTGCCAAACCTCCTCCTTGCTCCAGCACAGGCTGAAGTGCCAGCTCTGCCAACACCACTTATTCCTCTCCATTTTAAGCCCTCTCCCGATGGAGGTCCACCGGGAAAGAACTGTGCTATCTGATGGGGGATGCTTCCCATGCGGAAAAGCAGCTCCCTTTATCCAGCACAGGAGCAGCATTTCAACAGAGAAGCTCCAACACAGCAGCCTCAGCCATGCAGGGAATTTTAATTACATTAAAATAAAGAAAAATGAATTTCCCCCAGGGCCCCTGGCACCCGCTGGAGCCTCGATGGGGGAGCAGGACCCGGCGCCTCCCACTCCAAGTGTTTGCTGAGCAACGAATTCCCCAGATATTTGTTTTAATTATAACAAATCCCCCCAAAGGAGCCTGCAGAGCTGCTCTCCAGGGCTCTGGGATTTGGAGCATCACGGATGTGGGAAGTGGAGATGCAATTTAGTCACTGAAACCTGCGCCTGGTGCCTTGGGTGCAGGGGGTAGGATGAGGCCAGGGAGTGGCTCTGGGCTGCAGTTTACCAATAATGGGCTCAGTTCTCATTTTTATTGGGAAATGAAAATAAATACATCCACAACAGAACAGAAACTGCTTTTTCCCTTCCAGGACGTTTCATTTCTGCCAGCCCTGGAGTCCCAGCGCTGCCTCCAGACACATCTCAACTGTGCAAGGCTCTGCCCATCCCTAGGGAATTTTTCCATCCTGGTGTTTGCACAGGAGAAGGTCAGAAAGGAGGTGGCTGCTTCAAAAGGAAAGGAAACAAGGTGATAATTCACTGCTGAGCCAGAGAAAGGGCTTAGAATCACAGAATGGTTTGTGTTGGAAGGGACCTTAAAGATCATCTCATTCCAACCCCCTCTTCTCTGGGAAGGCTCTTCCTTTTAAAGATTTAAGGACATGGCCATAGTTTTTGTAGGGTCTGTGCAAAAACAAAGCTGTGGCTGCTACAGAAAAAAGACGTTTTCTTCCAGCTGTGCCAGACTGGTGCCACTTTTACAGCTGAATCGTTTGCCAGATGGAAAGCAAGATGGGATGAGGGGAGAAAGCTGTAAACTAGAGCAGGGTGTGATTATAACAGAGGAGCAGACAATGTTCATAAAAGTTGCTGTAAAATAATTTCAAAATTGATTTTTAGAGACAAATCAAGATACACTAAAAAAAGAATCTCTCTATGAGCTCTCTCTAAAATATTTTAAGAGCAGCAGTTGTTCCATTTTAACCCAAGTTTATTACCCCTTAGGTGCAGCTGATGCGCCAGCGCTGCTCCATGCAGCCCCCACCCACCAGATCCTCTGTGCATAAAATCAAGGAATGGTTGGGTTTGGAAGGGACCTTAAATATCATCTCATTCAAAGCCCCTGCCATGGGCAGGGACACCTTCCACGATCCCAGGTTGCTCCAAGCCGCGTCCAACCTGGCCTTGGACACTTCCAGGGATGGGGCAGCCACAGCTTCTCTGGGCAACCTGTGCCAGGGCCTCACGACTCTCACAGCCAAGAATTTCTTCCTAATATACCATCTAAACCCTCCCTCTTTCAGTTTGAAGCCATTCCCTCTTGTCCTGTCACTCCATGTCCTTTCCAAAAGTCCCTCTCCAGCTCTCTTGAAGGCTCCCTTGAAGGCATCGTGCCACAGACATGGGGTTGTCTCCTTCCAGCCAGGCCTTGTGCAGTCCCTGGGCTGTGGAAGCCCCCAGTCCAGCCCCCAGCGATGCACACCATCCATACCAGTGCTGAGCCACTCTCCAGAGAGATGCACTTTAAATGCATGTTTTGTATTTTATCAGAAGGACGGATGTTTCAGTGAGAGGCACAGACCAACACGCAGTGTGCCAAGGTTCACTCTGGCCTGCAGGTTGGATAGGTTTCAATCACATTTTCCTATCCATTCGCACCTCAGCCACACAGCACCAGACCTCCCTCTGGACCAGAGCTGGATTTCATCCCAGCTCAGCAGTGGAAACAAGAAAAGCCTCAAGCAAAGCCCAACTGCTGCTTGAATTGCTCATAAAAACAACAGTGGAGAAAAGCCAGGACTTACCTTTGGAGGGACATAAAACTCAAGGAGGAACCTCTCTCCTTCCACCTTCACCGCCTTCCGGAGCAGGAGGCGGCACTTCTGCCACTGTGAGCTCCCCACACAGTTCGTGTCATCGGCCACCATGTAGCGCAGCGTCCCCTCCCTCTGGATGTCCACCAGCTCCACCTTGGAGGAGGGCACCTTGGGCAGGCGCAGCTTGTGGGTCCATTTCTCCCTGGGATCCCCAGGTTCCTTGCCCCCGGCTGGCCACGGCTCCCTCTCAGCCCTCCGGCCGCCCGGGGCAGCCTCGGCGCCCGGCTCCGGAGAGGACTTGCGATGCCACATCTCCTTCATGCCATCCACCACGCACAAGCTCATGTTTCTCAAGGAGAAGCCTTTCTTGAACTTGGGCTTGGCAGCGGCGTGGATGGAGACGTCCTCCGAGCTGCGGGACTGGCCGTAGGAGGACACCTTGCGTGCCTGTACCTGCTGCGCCGGGGTCAGGTACCGGCTGGCACCCAGCGGGGCGTCCATGCTGTCCAGGGACTCGGTGGACGTCTCCTCCTTCCTCGGGGTGACCTCCCGCCCGTAGGGGACGTGGCAGTTCTGCAGCCCCACAAAGGGCACGATGTTGTACTTGGTGGGCGAGTCGGACACGAACACCCGGCTGACCTCCAGGCTGAAGATGTCCAGGAAGTTGGCGGTGAAATGGTGGGAGAAGGAGGTCTCTGCCCCGGGGGTGTCGTAGTGAGGGTTCTCCTTCAGGAACTGGCAGAACTTCTGGGCGAAGTCGACGGCGGCTGCCTGGGCGTGCAGCTTGCAGAACTCCCTCCAGTCGGGGAGCGGGGAGGAGGGCTCCTGGCACAGGGCATCACCGTTCATGGCTGCCCCATTCCACCTGCCGGCAGGCTGTGGGGGCAAGGGCACAGCATGAGCCTGGGCACGGATACGGGCAACCCACCCTGCCCCCCCCACCCCGGAGGTCTCCAGGAGCCAGTCTGCAGCGCTGGTGCAAAGGGAGATGCTCTGGGAAACTGTCTGTGTGTCGCTTTCTCTCTACCTCATACACTAGAAAAAAATCTTGGCCCTGGCAGCAGCCATAAATTGTACTTATTTTACGATTATGACCATGCAAAAGCATTATTGATTTATCATAAAACCGCTAAGGATTCCCCGACCGGAGGAGCCCGGGGGGATTCGCCTTCAGGATTTCTCTTGCTGTGTGTCCGCCTGGGCATGGCACAGCTCTCCATAGGGTTAGGGAGCACCAGGAGTCCTGGCAATGCCCCCCACAGGGCAGCACCCTCCCCTCTGCACCCAGCAGCTGGTCCTTCTTGTTCTCCCTTCTCTATTTCTGCCCTGATCCTTTGCCACATGAATTTTGGTATTTCACCCTCCCCCCTGGAGCATTGTGGGGTAATGGATAATCTGAGACAGGTCCTTGACAGAGGCCAATGAGTAGATGGGGTACAGGGGGGCAAAGAAGAAAGCCAGAGCCAGGAGCACCCCAAAAATTAATGGCAGCTGCAGAGCAGACCCACGTGCCCATGGGAGAAGCATCACTTTGCCCAGTCTTCACACTGGTCCCTCTCCCAGCAGCCACGGGCCTGGCAGGGCAGGTGTGCAGCCTGGCTTGGCGCTTATGCTGCACTTCCCAAATATCTCCCAGGCTTTGGGTAGCATGAATGGCCTCCCCAGGGAGATCTCAGCAGCAAATGCATCTTAAAAATAATCTCCCAGTGCTAAGACTGCTTGTGATCTACTGGTGATATGGAGCTTTGGCCAGTGAGTAAGTGGGGCACTGCTCAGCCCATGTCCCCAAACACAAGGTCCATGTGTCCAGACACCCTCCTTCCCCGCCAAGGGCAGCAGTTTGGCAAACCCACCTCAGCTGGCTCAAATACAGAGCCCAGAGGTGCCTGGAGCTGCCATGCTCCAGGCAGGGACTGTGCCTAGGGGATCCAGTTCTGGAAGGACAGGACAGTCTCCCCCGGGTTTTGCTGTTCTCCATTCACAGAGCAGCTCTTTCCCTGGATTTTGCTGTTCTCCATTCACAGAGCAGCTCTTTTGCTGGCAAGGGATTACTCCTGCTAATAAATCACGCGCAGGATCCCGCCAGCAGCTTACACAGCCAATAATTAATTACTGCTCAGATGAACTGCACAAGCCACGGGATCAGGGCGGGCACTGGGGACTGGGATAACCCGCTCCTCGTCCTCCAGACCCCAACCACGTCAGTCACCAGACACAGGCAGGACCAAGCCCCAAGGGCTGTGATACAGAGCAGCAGCTGTGGCCAGGAACCGGTTGCCATTTCCCCAGCACATCCCTACGGAGATAAGGCACCACCTGACCTACCAACACAAAACATCTGAGCTCTCCAGGAGCACCTCCATCTGAGGAAGTGGCTCTCCACCCCCTCAAACAAGGAGAAACCCACACAGGCAACAAAAATCTCAACAGAAACATGATGCATGTTGCATCTTCCCACCTTTAAGACGGGGATGCTGCTTGGTGCCCTGGGTGTGCCAGGGAGGCAGTGAGGACCTGCACTAGCCCCTCACATCCCACAGCACCATCGCAGAGCAGAGCCCCAGCCCCTGCAGAAATCCCTGGCAAGGCTCTCACCAGCATCACAGGGCTTTCCCGGAGACCTGAGCAGGGAGCCGTGCCAGCTGGGAAAAAACCCATCCCTGCAGTTTAGGAGCAGCATCTGAATTTCCCCAAGAGACAACAGGAAAGTAACAGAAAATGCAAAGCTGTCTGTTACCCGCCCAACAAATGAAATTCCTAATTATCCATCCATCACCAAGCAAAGACATGGCTTGTGGCAGTAGTTACTGCCCTTTGAATTGAAAATTCACAGCCCCAGCTCTGCCACGGCCCCCAGGAGCTGCCCTGGCACCAAGCCACAGGCCAGGAGTATTTGGGCTCAGGGAGGAAAGGGAGATGAAAAGGAGTCTCCGGCTGCAAATCCAAGCGGTCATAGCAAGAGCAAGGAAAGGGTGCAGAGGGAAAAGAGGACAAAGGGGCTTGGGAGGAGGAGAAAAAGCCCCACAGTGATGGGTTTAATTGCATCTGCCCTGGGTGTCAAGCCCCAGGGCTTTGCTGGTTTACCCCCCACAGATGGGGCAAGAACACTTCTCCCCATCCCTCTCTCCAGGAGGTGCTCCGAGCAGGGCCTGCCTGCCCAAAATCAAGGGATGCCAAGCTAAGGATACAACAGACTCTGAGAGGTTAAGGGAAAAAAAACAAAAAGAAGAAAAAAAAAAAAACCAAAGGCACTTCAAAAAAGATAAAGCCCCAAACAAAAAGCCTTGAGATCCAGGCACTGCAGCCGGGCTCAGGCTCGGAGACGCGCACGCAGAGGCATCATCACAGCATCTTCCTTTCATCTGCATGGGGATGACAGACTTTAAAAGGCCAATTTATAAAAATGAAGGCTGGAGGAGAGACATCTGGCAGGTCTGAGGAGGCGGGGATTACTAACCCTGTGCCATGTATCCTGCCCTCCCTGCCCAGAGTTGGTCCATGAGCCCCCCAGCCAGGGCCCAACAGCAGGGGCTGGGAGTGGGTGCGGTGGCTGAAGGCAGCCCCCCGGGGCCACAGAGCCATCCCCACCCCTGGTTCATTGTTCACCTGGTTTCTGCCGGAGGCAGGCTCCCAATTATCTGCATAGATTTACCTTTAATCTGGGTGCCTTCACTCCCCTCCATACCAACAGCTCTGCCCCACTTCTTGAAATAACTTATCATGCCACAGACAGCATCCCCGGGCAGAGCGGTGGAAGCTGAGACGAAAATAAGCTCAAGATGAAAATAAACAGCAAATCTGCAATTGCTTTTTGGAGGGGAAGGGCCATCCACTGCTAGCCCGGCTTACCAAGGGCTGCAGGGTGCTTTGGGCACTTTGCTAAGGAGCCAGATCCCTTGGGAGGTGCCATCAGCCCACTCCAGAACTGGCTCAGTGGCTGCAGCCTTGAGTCCCTGGTCTGGGTGACACAAAACACGCGGATGTATAAAATGAGGTGGTTGTTGTCATAGGGAAGCCATGGAGTGGCAACCACGGCATCAGGCTGGTCATGGGCTCCTGTCCCACCTGCACGAATTCCAAAACTCCTCCCAGGGCAGTGCTGTGTCTGCTGTCGCTTGGGAAAGTGAGTTTAAAGGTTTAAAAAAAGAAGGAAAAAATAAGGAATTTCTGGGGATTGGCCAAATGAAAACCCAGGTTGGGATGGCAAGTGAGAGCCAGCCCCTGGCAGTGATGTTAGGACAATCTCTCCCAACGAGGTGTGCTGATGGATCCCCTGCTCTGGGGGGTGCAAATAGACTGACTTGAAAGTCGAAATAAAGCTACTGACCTCAAGAAGAAATGAAATTTAAACTGTCAGCAGAAGCGCAGGAGACCGTGAAAAAACAACTCCCCGGTGCAGCAGGAGTCAGGGAGCAACAACAAAGCCACTGGGATTTGCTGAACCAGAGGCGTGGGGAGGAACCAACATCTAATGAGGTGTTAATAACCCGAATGCGCAACACCGGTCATGGGATGGGCAGCACAGCCAGCCCAGCACTGGCTCTGATGGCTTTATTTAAGGAAACATCCCTAATAAAGAGATGTTTCCCTTCCGGCCAGCGCAGCCAGGCTGGGACAAAGTGATCCTCAGCGGGCAAAAATACTGTCTGTTGGAGGTTGTGGGTAGCAAGTCTCAATCCCTCCATCCCTGCCTGCATCCCTCCACCTCCACCTGTGTGGGAGAGCTCCCGGGGCAAAGCCAGGGAAGGACGGGAGAGGAAGGAAAAGCCTGCATGGGAGGGTGTGCAGCAAAGCCCTGGCTCCTGGGGAAGGTGGTACCCAGCCCAGTCCCGGCTGCCCTGGTCCAGAAAGCTGCTTGGCTTCCAGCAAGATCTGTTTCCAGCAAGATCGATGCCACTCAAAGCCCCAGCTGGCGATCCTGATCCCTTGGGAATGACATGAGGAAACCCAGGCACCTGCTCCCCCAAGAAAAGCGCCTGACCTAAGCGTGCCATGCCAGAGGAGATCCCCGAGTCACGAGCAGGTCGGAGAGCAAGGCGATACGTCCCGGCCCCACCCCGGTGCGAGGTGATCCTGGCGGGCAGGCAGCTCCCGACACACAAGCAGCCCCTCTGGCAGCTCAGGAGGGAGCCTGCACGGCTCCAAGGCAGTGCCTGCCCCAGGCACACAGGAAAACAGCTAAAACTGGGATGGGGACTGCCCGTAGGGACAGTGGGGCAGAGCGAGCATCACGCAGAGCCAGTGGCAGGAGGGAAGCAAAGGCATTATCCCTGCTCTTACTGTGCAAGCACAACGGGATGAGGGATGCATCGGCCACAGAGATGATGTCCCCCCATCCCACAGCAAACCAGAGCCATGCAAAGACCAAGCAACTCCTCCCAGGGTGTTCCTTTGCCACCTCGAGTACCCTCTCCAGCCCCTCAAGACCCATCACATCTTTAAGGGCATGCAGAGGCTAAGCTGAGGAAGAGAGACCCATCGGGCAGCAGAAGCAGAAGTTACCTGCCTCTGTGCATTTCACATCCCCCCAGACTATCCCCACCACAGCCCCAGGGTGGGAGAAGCTGATTTCTCTCCATACTCCTCATTGCTCCAAGGGCTATTTATACTATTTCGATCTTAAATCAGTCTGGCTGCCTGAGTCAGATAGAAATGGAAACAATCTTTGTTCCTCTCATTTGCTGTCCATCCCACTGAAATATTAATCAAACAGCATTTCAGCCTCAAATTTTACGGTCAAACCACCTGCCTTGAACCAATCCCTCAGTAAGTGCATGCTTTGACTCCCTGCACTCCAGATGCACTTCAGGGTCCACCCGTCACTCGCAGCCTAGAGAACATTTTTCTGGAGCGAAAAGGCTTCAGGCCTTTTTCTGCTTCCCAGTGAGGGATCTCTCTGGTTGCAGCATCAGCCAGACCAGCCCTCAAAACAGACGCCCCAAAGCACCCAGGAGTGCTGGATGGCCAGGGCAGGGTTTTGGGGCACAGGTGCTGAAGGGACGCATCTTCCAAAGAGAAAACAGGCAAGAAATGACCCTTTTTCCTGCTTTTGCACATGTGGTGGTCTCCCCACAGCGCTGTGTGATATCCCCCAGATGTGCATCCCTATGTCACCCCCAACACTCCTGCCAATAAGCAAATGGGCCTATGGCAGTTCCTCCAGTAAAACCTGAGATTTTCTCTATTTCCCACTATTCTGACCATATCACAGGGTTGTTCCTATCCCTCCCCTCCAAAATCACCCCCCTTCCAGTGTACATTATACCTCCCATGCTGACAGCTGCTGGAAAATAAAGACAAGTTAATAGATAAGGTCCACTGGATCTTAGATAATCTCTTCCCTGAGTAATTCCATCCAGCTTGCAGGGAACCACGCTGCCAGCCCACGCACAGGGCTGGAGCATCACCCAAGCCACTCAGCCCACTGGGTACACTGGTGTGGCTACAAGGAGGGGGTTCCCCAGGGTGCAGTGACATGATACTGAGCAAAACTTTGGTACAGCTGGGCATCACGGATGAAGCTTGGGGCTTGGAGGCAGCTGTGTCCAGGAATAAAGCAAAGGCCTCCCCTCAATGCCCCAAAAGAAAAGATATTTAAAAAGAATAAATAAAAATATTAAAAAAAAAATAAGTAGAGCTTTAGGTAAAGCAGTCGGAGGCTGTTGTCCATTCCCTCTCACTTGGATGCCACCTCACGTGCCTGTCTCTGGTGGGAGAGACTTCCCAGAGAAAACTAACCAGTCCAAAGTCTATTTTTAACTACCACAATAGCAGAGCCTCCCCCCCGAGGAGTGGCTGAAGCCCTGTCCCCAACCAAGCAATCTCACATTTCCCTCGGTAAGCCTCGATTTCCTTCCGCCTCTCAGCCCACAACAAAACCCTCCTCCTCTCGCCTTCCCATCCTTGGAAAATTATTTGCACATCCACCCACCTCCAGGCTGTGGGTGCAGAGTGTCCTGCACACCTGTTACATATTAACCACTGACCTGGTACCCGGGGGCAGACCCTTCCTGGACTCAGAAATGCCAAACAACGGGAGGATTTATCTGCTCTCTCCCCACCTCTGGATGCACCTGAAACTCAGGGGATTTAAAGAAAAAAGCCCCACAACATCAACCCAACTGCACTTCACAAAGCAAAGGCAAACTCCTTAAAGAGATTCCTCTTGCCCTGTGGACCGTTATGCCATGGAGGGGCTCCTTGCATGTTTTTGGGGAGAGAGCTGAGTGGGTCAGTGGTGCAGGATAACCAGGAAAGCATATCCTGATGGATACAGCACAGCCATCACTGGGGATCCCCCACTGTTATGGCAGAGAAGCCCCTAAGATTGTTTTTCAATTAAGGCGGATAATAAACATGAGATAAAGTTACACAGTTCTGTAGGAAATTTTCGTATTATGTTTTTGTGCATTGCAGATCTAATTCCCCACACGCATCACTGTCTCATACCCGCCTGCAAACAGCCTGAAACTGCTGCCTAATGGTATCTCAGCTTGGGAAATTCAATTCTTCCCAGCGCCTCACCCAGGACTGCTACAATCACCGCTAATTGCTTAAGTGGTGTATTAAGCAAAATAAAAATTCCAGTGGGCTTTGAACACCCCCCCCC
>VZRE01010708.1:163500-225752 GCA_013396775.1 Cephalopterus ornatus
AAAAAGTCGCTGGAAGGAGTCAAGCGAGTGGCTCAGGCGGTGCTGGGGAGGGCTGCTGGCAGCCGCCCGGCTGGAGCGTGACGTGCCCTTGAAATCCTGTGCCCGTAGGCATCCGGCATCCGAGCGGTGCCAGCTCCGGCAGCGCCCTCCGCCACCCGCGCCTCCCGGCAGAGCCGGTTATTTTTGATTTCATCGCCTCCAACCTCGCCGCGTCCCGGGGCAAGGAGGGGGGTTATCCGGGGAGCGCAGACCATGATGCTCTTGCTGATTTTCATGCAAAATTCTAATGCTGTGGGTTTGCAAAGCCACGGCGGGGAGAGGCGAGCGTGTTAGGGGGAGGAAAACAGGGGCGGGAGGTGAAGGGGTTTGTCCAGCATCCCAGGAAAAGCCTGGAAAGGAAGTTAGGAGCAGCCCAGCCATGAAACCATTCCGTGGCGCAGGCACAGCAAAGTCCGGGTGCGTATGTGAGCTGTCAGCCAGGCAGACAGGCCCCAGGCGTCTCCAGGGCTGTCACAGCTGCAAATTGTCCAGGAGCAGCCTCTAATGAGATGTAAGGGAAGGATTTACTGGAGGAAGATGTCACAGGGATGAAAGGGGAAAAGAGAAGGAACCAGGAGAAATAGCGGTTTGGGTTTGTATTTATTTGTGCAGGAGAAATTGCTTGAAAATGTCCTTTGGTGTGTTGGAGGAGGCAAACAGGCAGTGACAGCCTGGCCTCGGGGCTGGAGGAGCCTTCACTGATGGGAAGACCTTGATGTGCAAATTCCCTTCTCCTCCTCACACTGGGACTCAGGACTTACCTTTGAGAGGGAGCAAAGCCCTTTCAACACAAAGACTGTGGCTAAAATTTCCCCTGCAACATGAGCTTTTCCTTCCCGAGAGTGTCTGTGCAGCCTTGGTTGAGTGATGCTCTCCCAGGATGACCTCAAAGATGGACAAGCCCAACTGGAGACCAGAGCACAGCCAGTCCAGCTGAAATTCCCTTGGAGAGGATGTACAAACAGGAAGATATACAAACAGGAGGATATACAAACAGGAGGATATACAAACAGAAAGGTATACAAAAACAGGACCAAACCCCATCCTCGTCTTCCCACGGGATAACTGATGGAGTTTGGAGGGAGTTGGAGAACACCAGCTGAGCACAGGAGCCATGCCAAAGAGTGGTCAGCCAGCTCTCAGCATCAACAGTTCATCCCACATTCTTCGTGTGTGCACACAGCCTGTCCCTCACCACATCACGGCTCTTCTGCACTTCAAACATCTGTTCAGGGTTGTGTTCGGTGGCCTCTCAGTGTCCAACCCAGACGGAAAGGAGTAATATTTTGGGTTGATGAGCAGGGAGGGAGTGCAATCTTCTGATCACACTGTCAGGTGGAGAGGCGGTTCAGGGCTCAATGCTTCTGCACCCGCAATGGTTCTGGCAACAGAATTAGGAGCAAAAAGGGGGTGTCAGCAGATTCAAGATTTCCCATCTTAAAGTGTTTTGTTCTGCCTGGTCTTAATGCCTCCAAGAAGTACAAGTATTTCCTGCTGCATCCTGCCGGGATGGTGCTCACGGGGCCCCTGGGGACACCCCGCCCCGCCCCGCCCCAGCAGGATCTATTTGTGCTTGCTCTGAGTCTCCAGGGAGTACATTTGAATAGAAACAGGCGCATTCAGAAACACAACAACACCTATGAAGACACCTCCCTCCCTCGAGCCACCGCGGGGAAGCCACCGGAGCCTGGCGCTGCTGCTCTTCTTCCTCCCGCTGATGCAAATAAAAAGCGATGCTGTTCCTGCGCCCCAGCCCCCCTCGGCACCCGCTGGCAGAGCGCAGGTGGGGAGCTCGCCAAGCGTGGAAAAGCTGTGAGCAGGGGCAGAGCCCCGTGTCGGGACGGGCACACAGACCACTCCTTGGGCTGTGTTCACACCTGGGACCACAGCTGAAAAAAAACCCCAAAACCCCAGTGTGTTTGCTCCTTCCTCCTCTCACTGCAGGGCTCTCTTCCCCAGGGCTGTGCCTGCCCTGCGGGGGTGACCAGGTCTCTGTCTCTCCCAGGGGGACTGGCACCTTCTGCACCTTCTCTTCCAAACCACCTCCTGTTTCTGCTGGAAAAGGTCAGAGGTTCTCAGCTCCTCATGGGTTGTCTCTTAAGTGTCCCTTTTCTTTGTGCTGTTCTGCTCTGCTGGGGCCGTGCTTGAGAAATGGTGTCAGAGGCTTTGTTTTGCTTGTTCAGAGACCGTGTAGGAACCAGCCATGGAGGAAACACATGCACACCCTCGGTGGCTGTGCTGGCCTGAGCAGGGGCTTTTGCAGAAGCATCACCCTTCAGTCACCTCCTGCAGCTTCATCTGTTTGGTGGTCTCTGCTTGGGGACAAGCTTGGGGACAAGCTTGGGACCCCCCACTGCCAGTCCTGACCCACAGACAGGATGATGGAGCTGTTCACCCACAGGACCACAGGACCACATCCTCTCCTGTAGGGTCTGGCCAGGTTGGATCCTTGCCCCTTGCTCTCCCCGGGCATCACACAGCTGTGGGCTCCCTCAATGCTGCTGCTCCAGGCTCCCATTATCCCAGAGGAACCCTCTGCAGCCTCCATCCAACGGGAGCCAAACCCCTTGAGATTTCAGGCTCAGAAAAAGGGCTTTCACCTTTCTGACTTGCAAACAGTCCAGCAACAAGAGCTCCTTTGCACCTGGAAACTACAGGGGAAACTGTGCTGCTCCTGCTCCTCAGCATTTCCCACTGGTCCAAGCGGCTTTTTCATTGCAGTTTCCCAGGGGTTTGCCTTTCCTACATGCTGGAAAATGCCCTTCTGGCAACCTTGGCTTTGAAGCATCCCCACACTGCTGGTTCAGGCTGGCCCTGGCGTTCCTGCAGTGCCCAGCTCTCCTGCAGCAGCTCTGAATACTCCCTTGCACGTGTGTTCAGTAAAAAACATTAAATATTAAAGGCAAAACCATCATTGCCTAGACTCACAGCAGCTCTTAAAAATGTTAGCAGCTCCAAAATCCCAGCCCTCCCTTAGCTTTGAAAGCTTCTTCCCTCTTTTCAGCAGCCCGTGGGGTGCTGGGGTGAGGTGTGCGCAAGCAGCAAGGTGGGCAAAATGCCCCTGAAGAAGTTCCCAAAGTGAAGCCACGAGGCCCAGAGCAGCAGATGGGAAATTCCATAACCCGGTGAACCTGCAGGGACTGGTGTGTAGAGGGGAACTGTGAAAAAGGCCTGGAAAATCCCAGTTCTTGGCTAGGGCACTGAAAGGTGGTCAGTGAGGACAGGCTGCTCCCCACCTCGGGCAGCTCAGAGGAGGGGGACACCACGTGGGAATAGGACAGGTCCCATCCTGTCCCCAGGCACCAGGGAAATGTAGCTTCTGCTTTGGGGGTGCTGTTAGAATCCCCTCCATCAGTGGGAGCCCCAAGGGGCTTTCCATCTGCAGGGGAATTGCCTGCTCCCACCCCAATCCCAGGCACCTCTCTGGGTGTGGGATGCTTGGTGGGATCAGGCTGCAGATGGGACAGAGTTTGCAGAGCAAGGTCATTTTTGTTAAGGCATGGATCCCTCTCCTGAGTGGAGGAGGGAAGAGGATGCATTGCTGGCTCCCTGTCCCACAAAAGTGAAGCCTTTTGGGGACATCAGTGGGATCATTCGTGTGGATCCAGCCCAGATCCATCCTCTATGCTACATATTTTTCCTAAGTCTCTAAACCTATAGAGGTTTATTAAATCTACAGTTTATAAGCCTACAGAGGCTATTAAAAAATCACTATTCCCTACAGAGCCCTTTTTTTCCCCAGGAGACTCTTCTGGGGCCCTTCCCTGATCCTGCTGTGGCTGGAACCTGCAGTCCCACTTCCCTGAGCATCACCTGAGCATCTCCCCCTCCCAAGGCAGCAGCTTTGGCAGGCTCAGCCTGGACCAGCGCTGTGAGAAGAGGTTTCCATAGCGACAGACACCCAAAAGGCCCCAGATCCTGAGTGTTCAGGGCAAGGATTTGGGGTGGGGGCCAGTGTGCTGAGAGCGTACCCCAGGCCTCCATGCTGCAGCTGGATTGCTGCTGGAGTGCACCCCCCAGCCAGCTCGGGGCCAGGCTGGCAGCACCGGGGTCTCTGTGGGAGTTGAGCATCCTGCCGGACAGGTGATGCACGGCAGGGCATCGAGGGAGGCGATGCCAGGTGGGATTTATGAGGTGTGGAGCTGTCCAGGGACGATGGGAGCCCCGAGCTGGCTGGGGGGTGCACTCCAGCAGCAATGTTTACACCCGTGGGGTGTGTGGGTTCCCCTCTGCCCCTGTTCCCTCCACAGCTATTTTTGGCCACCACGTGCCGGCCGCCCCCGCTGCTGGTGGGGACGGTTGTTCTGGGCAAGAGGAAACGTCAGAGGAGGTTGTTCCAGGGCTGTGGTGCTGCCTGGGGGGCAGTGGGATGCCTAAACATCCTTGTTCCACCCCCCCATTGCAAAACGAAAGGCTGGGGTTTGGGTGAGCCCCTGGCACTGGCTCTGTCCCCACAGGGGTCCCCTGGGGATGGTCCTTGCCCACGGCCCCTGTGGCACCCCCGGTGCCCACTGTGCCAGCACAGCATTTCCACCTCATGTGCCTCATTTAGGTTCTTCCTGCCTTAACGAGAACAGCCTTTTGGGGAGGGGGGAGCGAGGTAAATATTTTTCCGGTTCCTCTCCGAGCTGGAAAAGCCTGCGAGGCCCATCTCCAGGGAGACTCTGTAAATAAGGTGGAGGGGGAGGAAGGGGGGGCCACTCCATATGCTGCACCAGCTTTCGGCCCCGGCTTGCCATCAGATGTCTCACACAACAGGAAGCAATAAAACACTTATTACCAGCCGGCACCTTCCAGCGCGGAGGAGCCTTCGCCTGCTGGAAAGTGGGATTTCTCCCGAAATCCCACTTGATAACAGGGGTCCCCATTAGCAGGGTTATGGGGCTCCCATAACAGGCAGCTCATGGCAGAGATGCCCAGCTCTGCTGCATCAGGGCATGGTGTCACCCCACTGCTGCAATTCCAGCATCGGGCTAACCCCACTGCAATTTCCATGTGTCCCAATACCCTTCTGCCAGCTGCTGTCACCGGTCACACCCTGGCCCAGCACTAGGAAGAGTACCATGGCAAATGCACCCTGGCCAAGGGAGCTCCCAACATCCAAACCCTGCTGTCCTTTTTAAAACAGTCCAGCTAAAACCAGCAGCCCCATCTGCTCCATCTATTAGGGAAGAAATGAGAGGGATGATGGTTCATGGATTGTGAAGCTGTGATGTTCATCCTTGGACAATGATTCCTGCTGTGGGGCCGTATCTCCCAGCTGAACTGGAGCATGTCTTCGAGACAGATGTTCAGCTGTGATTTAAAGGCACCCAGTGGTGGGGATCCAGCACCATTTCCATGCCTGCTTCCATTGGATAATTAGAGCTGCGCTTCCAAAAATAAATACCGATCGATCCCTATGGCCGGGCTGCTCAGGCTCCTGCCTCCAGGTACCCAAACCCCTTATATACTACCTCCTTTTTTCTCCCCATATGAGCCTTATCCATGAGTTCACTCCACACTCCAAGCCCCTTACATCTCATCCCCTTTTTTCCTGTGTGGGCTGCGTCCGTGTGCTGACCCTGCGAGCTCCCAGTCCCACACTCTGTTTATCCACCCCGTTTACTGGGTACACCCTGAACTTGAAATAACCTGCCCCGGCGGCGCGTTCCTGCCGGCGCTGGCTCTGCCCGTGTTTGTGTTTGGAAGCTCCTTTCCTGCCGGCGGGGAGTCTCGCTGGCATCCTGCGCGCCAGGCGCTGGCTCCGCTGCCTTCAGCAGCGCTCAGACCCATCGATCTCCCCTTTCCATTTGCGGAACGGGAGCAAACACGTCGGCTGCCTGTGTGTCAGCGGCTCCGGAGACCCGCTGCCAGCGGGAAGCGGAGCGGAGGGACGCGAGGCGCCCGGTTGGAGACCTTTAGAAAATCATATTATAGGGTTTTTTATAGCACTGCGATAATTGCTGCCGCGGTTTGCCCTGCAACGCGGTGTCACATCGCCCCGCTCCTCCTGGTGCTGCCAGGGCATTTGGCAACCCCTGCACGGGGCTGGAGTGGGATCGGATCCCTTTTCCCTTGCCCCTGCCCGAGGGGGGCGATGGGGTGAGCGTTGCAGCCCAAGATCACGACAGATTGGCCACATCCTGGAAGAGATTTCTCTCCCGTCTCCTCTGCCCGCAGCAAAAACTGAACTTGTGACCCAGATGTGAACAGCCTGTTATCTCGTTAGCCAGCCCAGCTTCCCCAGGAGCTCTTTATTACCGGATAAACACCCGAAATTCAGCCTGGGTCTCCTAGATGGGCTGGGAGATTTGCAGGTTAAATAGATATAAGAAGCACAGGTTTGCCCGTAATTATTTTCCTGAATATCTGTCAATACTAATTAAAATTGTTTCCCATAATTAAATTTAAAACAGCAAGGGAGAGCAAGGGGTCACTGAAATCTTCTTCTTTTGAATCACTCAGGGATAAAAGCGGTTTTCAAATCAAATTAGTAAATAAATCCATTCCCATTTTCCCTCCCTGCCTTCTAGAAAAGGGACAGGCTGTGGGGTGCCTTGGGGCTGCCCTCTGAACCTGGCTGCAAATGGGGTTTAGGGGGTGCTGGGGCTCAGGGGTGAGGGTCTATAGGGGTGTGGGTCTCCTCTAGGTGACTGTAAGGAGAATGCGGCGTGTCCCCAAAACCCAGCACAGCCAGTGACACCCGAGAAACCCGAGATGGATCAGGCAGGCCATGAGGAGTCAGCTATACCCCAAATCCCACACATGCCATGACAGCAAGGGCAGCCCTGCTCCTGCTCCCCTCTGGCCACAGCGGGGTTTGTCCTGCTGCCTCAGGCAACCCCTGCACAGGATGAGCTGGTTCAGAGCTCTTGCCTGAGGCCGGGGCTTCTGCTCACTTTAATCGACCCACTGCTTCGTTTTTTGGAGGAAAGAGGTTTGGACACAGCACTGCCAGCGATGCCAAGCTTGGCTGGGGGTGCCAGGAGGTGTCAGGGGGCTGGAGGAGCCATCTCCCTCTGCCTGGACACCCAAGGACACCCCTCAGATGCAGGGCATCTTCCCAGGCACCAAAACTGCGGGATATTGTTTCGTGCTGCACAGGAGCACCTCGGTGCCTGTCCCAGCACATCCCGCTCTGCCCGGAGGGACCGGGATGTCCCGGAGCCCCCCCGCCCCCCGGCCCTGCCCGAGCCCGTCACCTCCAGCACGTCTCTAGAAAGCAGCTCCGAAAACTTGGCCGAGGCTCCGGGCAGTGACCCGAGAGCCCTCCCCAACTCAGGCTTTCCCTGCCTCCGGTCAGAGGGTTTGGCAGCCAAAGCCGGGCTCTTGGGAGCGGCTGTTGTTTGCTGCCCGGGACACCCGGACATCCCTTTGCTGCCGTGAGGTCAGCGGGGCCGGGATGAGCTGGACGTGCAGGTTCCATGCAGGAGGAGCTGCTGGAATCTGCAAAACAGTGACTTTAGGAGAGAAAACAACACCCCACATCTAACACCTGCCCCCTCCCCGGAGGGATTTCGGGACAAAACAGTCAATTCGTCATTTTTTCGGACGTAAGGAGGTGACAGCTCTGCCTGAGGGACAAAATCTGGCAGCTCCAGGGGACTGGTAAGACCCAGGTATCCCAGGGGCCTGCAAAACCTCTGGCACAGCCCTCTGCTCTTTGCCCCTTATGGTGGGGGGACCCGGCTGCTGACCCTCCCCAGACACCCTCGCACTGCCAGGCTTGGCTCAGGGAAGCTGTGCCTAAAACCCAAGGACAGAGCCTAAAAGCAGCCCAGCCCTGCCAGGCTGGGGCTGCTCGGTTCCCCTGGGGCTGGTAAAGCAGAGAAAAAGGAGGATGAGGGAAAGGGGGATCATGACCAGCTCTCCCAAAATTAGCCAGGCAAATTTACGCCATTCAGCCTGAGTGCCTCTGCCAACACCCACGTGGGGATATACAGAATATCTCAGGGGTTGGACCTGCCTGGGCTCAACCCCCATGGTCCCTCCTTCACCAGAGCCTTTCACCAGGCCTGTGGGATGCCTGTATTCATGGCAGCTGGGACACCAACTCCAGCACACGGGGACAGAGGTCCTGCCCTGCCCGGCGCTGCGAGACATCACTGCCTTTAGCTGCTGTAATGGGTTTCTAAAATTAGCTGCACACTCTGCCCTTGGACTCAAGCAGGACATTTCTCAGTTGTTTAATATCAAAAGTCCAAAAAAAAAAAAAAGGAAGCAGAGCACAAAAGCCACCTAGTCAATGCATGGCTAAGTTTATTTTATCACTTGTCCCACAGAACTTGACATCTATTTTAAGTCATTTATGAAGAGTACAAGTGTGAATAGCTGCAAAAGTTTTGCAATTCCAAGACAGAACATACAGCTGCTAAAAAAAGCAAATTTAACCTTCCCAACAAAGCCTCAACAAGCAGCCCACCCTTCCCTGGATCGCATTTCCCAGCTACTGATTTCATACAGCCAAAGCTCATTTCCCCCATATCTGAAGCTGATAAGTTTATGAAAAGGTCTCCAGCTATGGCAGCATCACCCCATCACCCCTCGCTGGCATCTGTGGGTGCCTCCCTTCCGTTTGGGCTCGGTTTACCCCGTGCTGAGGGGGACAGGTGCACGTTGGTCCCTCAGGGTTTATCCCTCCCTCCAATTTATGAGTATTTTACATTTTGCCGCAGGCCACAGCTCCTATAAATAAACCCGGGCTGCCTGTGGCAGATGTGAAGCCTATTGCTGCCTGCACGCTCCGTTAGAGGCCCTGGCTTCCCAGCAACGGGAATGGGAATAGATCTGAATCTGCAATGAAATATTAATTGGAAACAAGGCCATTCTCCTGTCCACAGAGGGGAATTTTAATTGAGGACCACGTTAACAAGCTAATACCTTCCCTCACCATGTGGTCACAGTGAGCTGAGGCAGGAATGGGGGTTGCTGGGACCTGCTCTTTTTAATTGGAGCATCTCCTATTGCCTCTGTCTTCCCAAATCAACCCAAATCAGCAGCCCAGTGTTCATCACCTGGTAAACCCGCCACCAGCAATTGCTGGATTTGACTTGTGGTTTCCTAAAGGAGTCATAAACATCTCAGCAGGGAGAGTCTGGAGCATCCTTGTGAGATCAGTCCTGACCAGCAGCACCTCCCTTCATGCCCATTAAGTCCTAACTAGTCCTAACTATTCCCACACTGAGGGTTCCAGTTCAAGAACAGCATCTGCTGGTGGCCAGCAGCATGGGCAGGAGGTTTCCAGAGCCAGAGCAAAGTAGGAATTCTCAAATAGCACAACAGTTGAAAATGCAAGTTCAGGAGGTTGGCTTTTCCCCCCATTTCTGGTTAAATTTAGTCCACCCAGTGTTGCACTGGAGTCAAAACAGGACGGGGAGAGATGTGGATCTGAGAGGAGTACCTCTGATCTTGCATTTTCCATGTGTTTTGGTAAAGACAGCTCTCTGGGACACCAGGAGGGCACGGGAACTGCTGCAGCCCTTCCAGGGAGGGCTGGAAACGCCCTGTCCTGCAAAACAACTCTCCCTTAGCTGAGGCTTTTGATTTCCAAGGGTGGGAGCAGGGGGGATCATTGCCTTCATCCTACAAAGCAGAAAGCAAAGCTATAGTAAAGCAGCTGAAAGGGCAGAAGGGACAGATCCTGCTGCAGGGTGGAACGGAGCTGGCGCCAGCGGCGTTGTGTCCAGCTGTCACTGTCACATGTCACCTGTGTCGTTCTCGTGGAACTTGTGGAGGTGGTCAGCGAACCTGGGGAAAGAGCAGAGCCACGTTCACCTGCTGCAAGGCCCAAAGTGCTTTGGTGGCCGAGCAGGAGGGTCTCCAAATCCAAGCAGTACCCACAACGATGAGCACTGTGCTCTCCTCCAGCCACGGGCAGCAGCGCCTGGACCCGCACAGGGAGTCACAGCACGGATCTGACCAGGCTCTCCAGGATCACCTTTGCCTTTATCAGGATTCCTCCTGGGCAAGGACTGCTCAGAGGAAGGGGCTTGAAGAACACCCCACCGAACACAGGCAGTTGCTCTGTTCCATGCCCTTTTTCTCATTGGGCTTAAAGCCCAATGAACTGCCCTTGTTTCCAGGACAGAGGTGCTCTGGGCGCTGCCCAAAAAATCTGCTGCAAACCACCCTGCTCTGCCCACCAAACCCAAACCCCGGGGCTGGCCCAGCCTGTCCCCACACTCACTTCTTCGCGCAGAACGCGGTGCAGTCCCGTCCCACGCTCTCGCTCCACGCTGTTTTGTAGAGCACCTGGAAGGGAAGGAATGTGACCAGCTCTGCTTTCACCTGCCATCCCTGCCTGTCCTCACAGCACCCTGTGGCACCACAGTGCCAGACCACCCCTGCCATCCTGTCCTGGAGAGAGACTTTTGATGAGGGCATGGAGCAGCAGGATAAAGGGGAATGGCTTCAAAATGAAAGAGAGCAGGTTTAGGTCGGATATTGGGAAGAAATTCTTCCGTGTGAGAGTGGTGAGCCCTTGGCACAGGTTTCCCAGAGAATCTGTGGCTGCCCCATCCCTGGAAGTGTTCAACACCAGGTTGGATGGGGCTTGGAGCAATCTGGGATAGTGGAACATGTCCCTGCCTATGGCAGGGGGTTGGAACTGGATGATCTTTAAGGTCCCTTCCAACCCAAACCCTGACACTATGATCACCAATGTGGAGAACCCCAGCGTGTTTCCATGCCCTCAGGATGGCCAGGATGACCTTTTCCAGTGGGTTATTTTTGCTGGGGCAGTGCTGCTGTGGCTGTGGTGGTTCAGAGTAAGGCTCGAGGCTGCACATGGATGGAGATGTGTTTTGGAACAGGCTTAAGGAAGGGCACTGCTCGGCTTGGCTCCTTTTTCCTTTCGTGGCACAGTCTCTTTGTTCCAAAGCTGTGATCTCGGGAGGCAGTGGTGGGGTTTGGAAAGAGGGAGAAGCCCTCCCATCCCAGATTGATTCATTCAAGCCTTGGGGATTTGTAAACTGTTGTTATCACCGGGAGAACACTGGTGATACACCCACCAGCAGGCTTCTAAATTAGGGTTAATTAAAGTCTCCTGGGATCAGTTGCAAAGATGTTTGCTCCCACCACTGGGATGCAGGAGATGGAGCTTCATCCACTCTCCTGCAGGACACACAGTGTGTGCCCAGCCCAGGAAGTGCTGGATGCTGGATTTCAGGCCCTTTTGTGTCTAGATGATGTAAGATCATTCCAGCCATGTAATATTCATGAATTTTCCTTTTTTTTTTTTTTTTTTTTTTAGGTTAGAGGTTTAAATTTTAATGATGTTTAACTTTTTATTTCCTTTGCTCCTTTCCTCCCCAAAATAACACTTTAACTTTGAGATCAGGACAGAAATATTGTTCTGATTTGTCTTTTATCTCATGTCATCATTGAATTATTGATGATTTGTTTGGCTTTCCCCCCTGCCCCTGAAATGACAAACTCCCAGAAAACTGTGCAAGGATATAAAGATATAGAAGGAATTTGCATCATGACAGATTCCCAGGGGATTCGGGCTGGCTCAAGCCTCCATTCCGACCAAACCTCAGCTTCTCTATTTTCAAACCTAATATACAGTTGGGGAAATTTGGAGCCACAGAACACATAAGAACATGGGGAGAACTAGAGCTCAATAATACAGAGTATTACAGTGTAATAGTTTGTAAAACAGAGCCAGAGCCTCTCCCTGGAGAGGCAGCAAACAGAACTGAGCTCCACTGTGCAGGAGGTTAAGGATGGACCTAGGCACAGGAAAATGGAATTGCACATGCTCTAGAAACAGGCAGTGGGGGCTCAGGGGGGGTATATTTTATTCCTAAAAATTGCTATGGTATTAGATTCACAAAAATTAACCAGCTTGGGAATACACTGAATGCCCTGTGAGCTCCTGGTGTAGTGGCACCACGGTCCCGTGGCTTTTCCAGGAATGACATGAAGACACAGACAGCCTCTAGCTCCTGCCCTTGGGCAAGCCTGTGCCCAGCCAGGGTGGGATTCCTGCCCTGTGAAGCTGAGGGTGGTATTTATTGGCATGTCCACGTCCCTGCTGCGTTGTTCTGCCCACGCTCCCATCTGCACTGTGCCTCCGGAACCACTGCACCACCTGCAATGTACTCGCTTGGCATAACATCCTAAAAAAACCCAAATTCCCCCTGGATGGGATACTAGCAGACATTTTATCGGGATGTCCACCCCCTATGGCCCCCACACTTACCAGGAAGACGAGGCAGTGCAGGAACAGGGTGTAGAAGAAGGCAATGGTACGGGCAGTCTTGTTGGACAGGATGAGCCGCCCCTGCAGAAGAGCAGAACAGAAAATCCCATTTTAATGGGGGTCAGTGGAAACCACTTCTCCCCGTGCACAGGTTCAGAGACACCCTGAACAAGACTGGGGCCCTGTTCCTGTTAGACCCTACATAAACACACACTGAGGTGGGATGCTTTGCCCATCTCCAAGCAGTCACGTTTCCTTCAAGGTGGCTGCACAAGTGCCTATGCTCTCAGCCCAAAATTGCCCAAATCGAGGTGAATCCAGGGCTGCAAACTGTGGGTTTTCCCCCACTGAAAACTCTCTTGGGGGGTTATTTTAAGTTGCTTTACCTCAGCTTTCTCCAGCAGCTCTACCTGCTCCTGCTGTGCCAGCCCTGACTCAGTGCCTGCTGTGGCTCAGCACTGCTCCAGAGAGAAACCCCGGCAGTAATTAAGTCTTGCACATTTTTAATTCATGAGCTCAAACAACTTGTGATTTGCAGCGTCCCCTCACCACCTCCTCCGCAGGGCAGTGGAGCCAAGGCTGCTCCCACAAGCTGGCCCTGTCTCTGGCTCTGCAAGATCTGTCCTGAAAGAGTTACCCTCCACCTTTGCCAGTCCTGTGCCAGCCCACAGGGCTGTCCAAGCTCTCCGGGGACTGAAACCCTGTGGGGTTGGAATGATTCGCCCTCCAGCGAGGGCCACAGCCAGCCCCTGACGATGTCTGAGCCCTTTTGGCACATGACACTGGGGTCCCAATGGGAAAACCTTCATGTTCATCCCTTCAAAAGAGCCAAAGTCAGGAGCAGCCGCAGCCTGGGAGAGCGGCTTGAGAAGGATGTGCCTGCCTTCCTTCACAGCCACTCTTTATTCCTGCTGTGAAAACCAGGGACTCATTATGGACATAAGCACATTCCCCAACCACCACACGGGCTTTCCAAAGCTGGCATTAAAACCCACAGATCTCCCACCAAACCCATTCTGGGCTGAAATCATCTTTGCTATTCACAGCCACGGCGGAGGCTGCTGTAACAAACAAGATTATGTTCTTAAATATTCCCAAGGAATAACTCCCCTAAGTCAGTTTTTTTGTGAATGCCTTTCATTAATTCTCCGTGGTGCTGGCATGCCACATTATCCATATTCATGTTGGCATTTGCTTGGTTTTTATGCAAATGACAACTTTGCCTTTATTACAAGATATTTCTGTGTTCGGGGGCTGCTGCAGACCAGCGGTCCCACGTTACGCCGGATAGCTGGGGGTTAACTCAGCCAAAACCCATTCCTGAGCCTGCTGCTAATGTCTCAAATTCAAATGTAAGTCAAATTTCCTCAATAACCACATTTTTAGCTCAGAAAGTAGCATTCATCCCTAAGAGATGGCAGCTCAAACCTGCAGTGGCAGAAGCAGCTCTTCTGTCCGCTGCAGCTCCGGCAAGGACCCTCTGCTGCTGCAGACACCACAGCTCCCCAGTATTTTCCCTGATGCTTTTTGGAAGGAAGAACTGGAGCAGGAAGGATCAGGGCTTGAGAAGAGGTTTTAATGGAGAATGCAGTAAGAAATCACTGTGTGCCTGAGGATGCTGCGCTGTGTGAGGCAGAGCATCTCCCCTGGAGTGTGGGACCCTCTGCAGCCCCTCACACTCCTGCTCCCCAGTTGTGTGGAGTGCTGGGATTCTCTGGAGGAGTCTCCTATGAGGGAGATCAGGCTGAGCAAAGAGACTTTGCCCCTGGGCAGCCCTTGGCTGGGGGTGCAGCTCTGAGCCCCTCTGCCACGCTGCAAACCAGAGGAGAAGTGCTTGGAATCACAGAACGGAATCATAGAATTGTGTAGGTCGGAAAACACACCCAAGATCACCGAGTCCAACTCTTCCCCCAGCACTGCCAAGGCCACTACTAAACCATGTCCCCAGGTGCCACATCTACATGTCTTTTAAATCTCTCCAGGAATGGTGACTCTGCCACTGCCCTGGGCAGCAAGGGAAGCAAGTGACTGCTCCTAAACTGAGCCCCAGCATGGCCCCGGTGTGATCTGCGCCTCGTCTGGGGGAGCAGGGATGGGGCCCTCCCGCTGCCTGAGGCCAAGCCCAGCAGCCCCATTCCTCATGCAGGAACTGGGCTAAAAACCTTTCACCTCCCACTCGTGCACAGCAGAGCAGCCCACTCACCATGCTCAGCGTGGCCTTATCCCAGGGACTGAGGCTCAGGTACTTCCGCTGGCGTTCCTGCAAGGAAACCATATGAGAAGCTGATTTTTGAGGCTCATTGCGGGGTTGAAAACCAGGGAAGGAGCTCTGTGCCCCAAGATGCTCCTATTTGCCCCCCCCACTCCCAGCCACAGGGGACATCATGTGGGCACAATGACTTTTATTTTTTATTTTTTGGCGTGGATGGTGTTCGAGTGTGTTTTATTCTTTCAGAGCGTTATCCCAGCTGGATTTCAGCTGGGCAACGATCCCACAGCAGACAGGAGAGTGCCAGGGGCTTTTCATACCTTCCTGCTGAAGGAGGAGAAGGGGTCCAGGCGTTCCTCATACTGGGAGGAGTAGCGCTGCTCCGTGTCGTCCCTGCTGCCGCCCTGGGGGAGCAAAGACAGGGTGAGAACCAGTGGGCACCGGGGTGCAAGGGGGTGTGTGGACACCCAGCACAGGGACACAGCCCCCCAGTCCCCCTGGGCTGCTCATCTGGAAGCAATGACTCCCAAAAGATGGAGCAGCACAGCCCAGAGCAGTGACAGACTGTGAGCATCTGTCCCCTTCGGAAAGGAGAAGCACAACAGGAGCTTGTCGAATGTAGAATGACTGGGTTGAAGGGACCTTAAAGACCATCTAGTTCCAACCCCCCTGCCATGGGCAGGGACACCTTCCACTAGACCAGGTTGTTACATCAGGGGATTCTTCCATGGGGACTCCCTATTTCTCCTGTGACTCCCTACTTTTTGCCCTTTCTGTGAAATAATTGTCCTCTCTGTCATCCCAGAGAGCTCCACCTGGGCTAGTGCAAATCCCTCTCTGAATTCCTTTGCTGCTGGGCCATGTAGGAGGCAGAGGTTTAGGAGGAGGAAATCATTCTTTAAATACAGGGCTGTTCTTAGCTGGGCAAAGGGCAAGGAAAATCAGGTGAAAAGAAGTGAAAGATTTGGGTGGGTTCAGACAGGCTGGATTTTATCCTTCCCCTGGGACAGAGGCTCCCTTTGCAGAGCCCTGGCAGCGGCAAGCCCCGAGGATGCTCATGCAGCCTGCACATCTGTGCTCCTTCTTCCTCCAGCGCTGCCTCTGCAGGTCACCAGAACTGCAGATTCCACATCATTCCTACCCAAACCCAGCCTGGAAATGGCACGTGCTGTGCCCAGGCATGGGCACAGTGTGGTGCAAGCTCTGGCTCAAGGGCTCTGGTGCTAATCCACCCCTCTCCCCAGCACCGTGCCCTCTCCCTCTCTGCCCTGCCAGGCAATTCACCGAGGCCCTTCTGGACGTGTTCCTTAGTCCAGTGGGCTGTCCTGCCCAGCCACCATGGCTGGTTGTTACTCTGCTGTGTAAACCTGTAGCAAATATGCCCTTCCAGCCTGCAATCCGATCCCACAGGTCACCGTGGTGACAGCAGCTCCCGATTTAGGGGCGATGAATTCGCCACGGCCTGGCCTTATTGAATGATCTCTGAGGAGTATTTTTAACGTGTCACATGCCCGATTAGGGGGTGAATTATGCAATCCCCCGGCGCTGCTGCCACGGAGGGTTTTGCTCTTTTAGCTCATGTCAATGGCATGCAGGGGTTGCCTTGTGGCAGTGGATAAACATGGGTATGATATTCCGCAGGAGAAACGGGAAAAAATGTCAGAGGGGGTGACCTGGCGTCATCACTGAGACATAAATAAAAGAACCAAATAAGGTCCTTCACAGCTGTAGGAGTTTCCCATGCCCAAATGCTATTAAAGTATCTGTCAATAAAACAGGCTCGGTCCAGGCAGCATGGGCAGGGAGCACAGAGGGGGGTGGGATGGCAGGGAACTGGTGTCCCTCCCATTAGTGGGACTTTTGCAGTAATAAGGAAAACCCAAGGCCAGGACAGCCTGGCTCTGACCAGGGACATGGTTGCAAGGGAAAGCTTCCAGGCAGCCTGACCTGCCTGCAAAACCCCCATGATTTCCAGCAATGAACCTCCCAAGGGACGCAGCACGAGCAGAGCAGGTTGCAGCTAAGCCTGTTCCCCCTGCCCAGCCTCCTCCTGGTGTTCCTGGGGTGGTTTTGAGCTGGTTTCTTCTCTTTTGGGAGTGTCTATCTTCTGGCTGCCCAGGGATCAGCTCTCTCTGCTGGCTACAAGAAGCTCAGGGTGGTGGAGAATGAGCACAGGTAGGACAGGATGATTTTCCAGGTTCTAAGTGCAGGGATTTATTGCAGGAGGTTCCAGCTTAACTGCTGTCTGCATGGTCAGGCAGGACCACCTGTGATTGCCTGCTGGAGCATCACACTGTCAGCAGTGAGCATGAAAGTGGGGTGTAACGGCTCTTTTAGGGAGGAAATTTGAGCTTCTGGCTTAGAAGATGTCAGACACCCTCCAGCACAGTTCAGAATTGCCTTCCCAGCAGAGAGGCTGGGTCCTTGCTCCTCTAGGCAGAGCACTGCACCCTTTTCCACCCCAATTAGCTCTCATTTTCCAACTTTCATGCAAGGTGAATGTGGGTACTGTGCAATTTCCCTGATGCTCCTGTGGGGCAATGGTCTGAGCCTGGGGATTGTCCATGTGTGTGAACCCAGCTGGAGCACGGACAGGCAGACAGACAGATGGACACTCACCCGGCCAGGGTAGCTCTGCAAGAACTTGATCTTCTCGTAGAGCTTGATGTTGTCAGCTCTGAGGTTGTCCAGCTCGCTCTGGAGCGCATGCACCGTGTGCTGCATCATCCGGTTCTCCTGCAGCAAGGAGGGCAAAATGGGATCTAACTGGGTGGGAGGCAGGAGCTGCGGGTGATTTGGTGCATCCAGCCAGGGTTCAGTTCCCTTCTCAGCAATTAAAATCCCCTGGCTTTGAATTACAATTGCCCCCAAATCAAAACCGCCCCGGGTGTGGCAGAGTGGGGCTCCCAGTCCTGAACCATTAAGAACCACATCCCTCCATGGCCAAAGAAGGGCTGGGGCAGCCAAGGTGGCCATGGGTGGCTTTGGGCTGAGGTGCAAAGCCAACCTGATGGCTTTGAAAAGGTTGTTTCGAGCTGTACTTCAGTTTGGATTTTTACCCCAAACCACATTCCCGCCGTGCCTTTTCCATGGCACCCCCAAATGCTGTGCCAGGTGGCCAAGCACACACGAGGCAACAGGGATTTGGACCTGCTCTCAAACTGGAGCAACACGGATGGGCTCGGGGAGGCTCAGGGCCTGCTCACAGCAGAATACATTTTCCTCTGGCTTGCATTGGTTGATATTAAATTCCCTGCAGGTCACTAAAGCAGCAGCCCCAAGGCTGCAGCTCCTGCAGCCCCCAAGCCCCCTCCCCACCAGACATTACCCCCTCCAGCTCCTGGTTCCTGGCCCGGAAGCGTTCCCTCTGGCTGGAGATGATGGAGAGGAGTGAGTCCACCTGCCCCTCAGGGAATGAGGTGCCAGGGGACGGAGGGTGACCTGTGGACAAGGTTTGGCATGAGAGATGACCTGGCAGATGCCCACCATCCACCCCAGGGCTTGCCCAAAATCCTCCCTGTGGCACTGCGGGACTTTGGGAGCACTCAGATAAACTCCTGGACACAGTTACTGCAAGATGGACTAGTTTATGGTTTGGGTGGGTTTTTATTCCTTTTTAGGGACTTATCCTGGAAATGCACAGGAAAACCAATTGCATTATTTGGTGCAACCCATGGCTGCCTATCCCTGAGCACAACCCTCCCCATCCCTGCCAGACTCTCTCCTGTAGCTTCTGCAGTAGTTGCACCCCTAAAAAAAGCCTGAGAGCTACAACCAGCCCCTCCATCCACACTCTTCTCTCCCCTACCCCAACCCTGCAGCCATCACCAGCTTGCTGTGCCCGGGACCCCAATTTGTGGGTGCCCCACATGGTTGCCCCCCATGATGGGGCTCTCTGGGTGCCTGGGGGGTCTGTGGCAAATCCTTCCTGCTCTTCCTTCCCGGCAGTGGGAGGCATCCAGGACCAAGGAGAAATGTGTCCCCAAGGCCATGACTCAACTGGCTGCACAGAGCAGCTATTCATAGAGCAGGATGGGTGGCTGCAGGTTGTTTGGCTTGGTGGGACTGTTGCTGTGATATTGTTTATCGTGTGTTTTCAAAACCTTTCAGAACAAAACAAAACGACAAAAAGCCAGAACAACCCCCCCAAACAAACAAAAAAAAAGCCAGAACAACCTCCCCCAAAAAAACAAACCAAAACAAAAAAAAAGCCAGAACAACCCCCCCAAAAAACCAAAACAAAACAAAAAAGAAAAGAAGAAAAGGAAAGGAAGTGTTTTGGTTGGTTTTTTTTTTTTTTTTTCCAGAGGAGCCAGGAGTTATTTGTTTTCGACTCATTTTCTCCTGCAGACCTCAGCACAGGAGCTGATGTAAAGGAAACGTGTCAGTCGCTGTCTCTGGAGGGGTTTGGTGTGGGAAGAGCAGGAGGCAGAGCACAAGGTGTTTGCTTCAGCCTGGGTTCACCAGCTCAGCACAGAGCCAGGCCTGGCATGTGCCTGCTGCACCATCTCAGGAGCAGCTAAGAGGATGGACGAGCCATGTCCAGCATGGGAAACCCATCCCTGGTCCCAGGGAAGGACATGCTGAGCAGGTGAAGCCTGTGCTGGCTCAGGAGCACCCTCCTGCTGCCGTCTCTGGAGAGGTGACCACCCTGCCCGTGGCACCAGGGTGTGCCCGTGGCACCAGGGTGTGCCCCCAGCACAGCCCCAGCTTTGCAGCCTCTCACCGTAAAACAGCGCCGTGGCCTCCTTGATGGGCTCAGGAATCTTCTCCAGGCTGGGGCTGGCAGCACCCTGGGCAGCACAAGCCGAAGGGATTAAGCATTTTCCACCCACCCAAAGGTGCCTGGACAAAGCAAACCCCTCCCGGATCCTGCCACTGCCCCGACACCTGCACCCACGAGGCACTCTGCAAGGATCAAGACTGAGACAACATGGAGAGGTTGGTGTCCAACCTCAAATCCCAGCCTTTGCCCGGGAAGAAGGGCTGGATGGTTCCTGGATGCCACCGCCACCACCCCCTCCCACGCCAGCACCACCCCATTGCAAACCTCTGCTGGGCGAGTTGTCAGGAAGACAGAGAAAGGAGGAAAAATAAGAAGGAAAAAAAAAAAAAAGGAGATAAACACCCCCCCCACCTGCTGCTGACCCTCCACCAGTGACAACCAACCCCTGGGGCCATTTGGAGCAGTCCCTGCCCGCTGCCAGGGCTGGGGTTACCTCAGCATCCGGGCGGTGCACGGCAGACAGGGCTTGGATGGTGCTGAGGTCGTGCTCCAGCTTGGCCACGAGCTCCTTTTGTCCAGCCAGGGTGGACACGGCCTCTGTCAGCTGGATCTGCAGCTCTGCACAGCGCACTGCAAAACAGAGCCAGGGCTGTCACCCGGGGGGGCCCCAAACCCCTGCCTGCACCAAGCGGACACCAAAAAGCTGAGAAACCCCCACCTGGAGCACCAGGGCCAACTCATGGGCAGCAACCCCATTCTCTCCTTATTTTTGAGGGCACAGCAGCAATCCCTGCTCAGCACCAGGGGTCCATCCCACCGTGGTGACGCCTCAGGGTGGGCACAGTCCAGGGGCAATGGGAGAAGGCAGCTACCCGTACAGCTGCTTCAAAGGTATCAGCAAGGTATTTTTGGTGACCCAGGGGTACCTGGCACCATCCTGGCTGGGCAGAGTAGGAGGACCTGGACAGGGATAAGGCCCACAGATGGATTCCCAGGTCTGGTCTGCACAGGAAAGGCGCGATGGAAGAGGCTCTGGGCAGCACATCCCCAGCTGTGAGAGCTGGGACAGGCACTCATGGGATGGATGGCGACTGTGGGGGGCTGGACCAGGGTGGAGGACATCTCCCAGGCGGGGCTCAGGTGGGACCATTCCTGCCCTCAGGAGCTGGGTCAGGCTGTGCAGCCCCCAGCATCCCTGCTCAGCCAATTTTCTACAAAGGAACCCTCTTTCCAGTTGCCCCCCAGAGTAAAACCCACACCCTAAACCACAACAGGCGCTGCTGGAATGCTCCAGGAGCAAAACAAAAACCTCTCATTCCCCTCATATAACCCCAACCCAGATGGGAAGCAGCAGAGAGATGTGCTGGGGCCAAAATGCAGCTACAGCGAGAGGCACAGGACCAGCACTGCAGGGCAAGCTCCGTGCTCCATTGGCAAATCCATCCCTAAACTGTCCTGCAGCAGAAATCGACTTGTTTCACCCTTTCTCCCTTGCTGCCAGCGATGTCTGGGCCTCTCCCTGGCTGAAAAACCTGCTCAGTTCCAGGTTCAGAGCTGGTGCTCTGCACCACCAGCATCTCCACCGCAGGGACGCAGGATACATCCCTCTGTGCCTGGGTTTCCAGGTGGGTGAAAGCTCAGGTTCCAGCTGTTCCAGTCCCTCCCTGATAATTCCTGTTGTAATTATCCCCCTGAATTCCAGACAGCTGGAAGGCAAGAAAAATCCTCATTTGTCAACAGCCAGGGAGCAAGAAACCCAGAGGCTGCCTGGAGAGCAGCCGAGCTGGGGCGGGGGCAGTGAGGGCAGGCTGTTGCACCCCCAAGGCTCCTACCCTCTCTGAAGTCCTCAGATGAGGGGTGCAACGTGGGTGCAGCTCAATCCAGCTCCCCCAGTCCTGCCAGGCTGGAAGCCAATCTGCACACCCCAAAACTGGCTGTGGAGAGGGGTCCTTGCACGGGGTGTGATGCCCTGGCTGGAGGATTGGACTGAGAGCAGCAGCAACGGAGGCTTGAACAAAGTGATGCCCAAAGCCAACGCTGCTTTCCCAGGAAGCAGGGGCTCTGCTGGTGCAAATTCCCCCCTTTTTTTGTGCAGACGTGGCACCTGAGGACAGTGGTGGCAGTAGTGGGGTAATGTTTGCGCTCAATGATCTTAAAAAGTCTTTTTCAATCTAAACAATTCCATTATATGAAACACAGTTTCTATGTTCGTATCACAGAATCACAGAGTGGTTTGGGTTGGAAGGGACCTTAAAGACCATCTCATTCCAACACCTCTGTCATTGGCAGAGACACCTTCCACTAGACCAGCCCAAGCCCTGTCCAATCTGGCCTTGAACACTTCCAGGGATGGGGCAGCCACAACTTCTCTGGGAAACCTGTGCCAGGGCCTCAGTACCCTTCCAGGGAAGAATTTCTTCCTAATATCCGATCTAAAACTAGATTGGATAAACTTCTTTCAGCTTAAAGCCATTCCTCCTTGTCCTACCCATGTTATTCCAAAGGATCAAGGCTCCCTGCAAGGAAGTGGAGGTGACACATGCTTTGAACACAAACCATGAATTTATTTTTTCTCTCCTCTGCATATTTAAAGTTTATTGCCCCCAGTTCAGGATCGAGCAGAAGTGGTTGTGCTAAAAGCACATCCCACTGGAGGTCAGTGTTTCTCCAGGAATTGGGAATCGCTGCCTGCTCCAAAACATGGGTGGCCTGATGCAAAATATTTGCATTAACAAGATTTGGAAAGAAGAAAAGCTCTTCCCTACGGTTAATTATTCAATTGGCTGTCTTTTTAAATTGCATTAAAGTGTAATTGGGGAGCTATTACTGGCCGAACATGGGCTGTGGGGCCCAATTCTGCACAAGGCAGGGCTGAGCATTGTGCCCAGGCTGCACCACGCTGGGAGCAGAGCAGAGGCTGTCTGGGGCAGGACATCTTCCCTGGCCTCCCACCCTGCCCAAAAATCCTCTGCAGAGCTGAGCTTTGGCACCCTGCAGAAGGAGACCCGAGCCCTGGGTCCCACCTCCTGGATCTGTCTCTTGCTTAAAAGTCACTTAACTTGCGGCTTTTTGAGTTACATGGACTGAGTTTTTCAGTTTGCTTAAGAGAAAAAGGGGTGACCAAAGAAACCCATCTCCCAGTTCTAAAGGAATCTGCATCCTTCCTTCCCTCAGGTTTCACTTGGCCTTGGCCAGTCTTCTACAAACCATCCACAAAAAGAGAGAAGACTGGACCCATGTCTAACACTGAAAGCAACCAAATGCACAGTTTCTCTCTCATCTCTCTGTCGGTGTCACTCTTCACAGCGGGGCTTTGGTGGTGTTTTTTTAATCATAACTTTCCTTTTTCAAAGGGGCCGTGACCACCCGCGAGTTCGTCACTTCTCTGCCAGCGACTCTTCACCCCCAGCAGCGGGTGGACGGCTCTCCCAGGAAGGCAGGTCAGCTCTGGCATTGAGATCCAGCAAAAGGAAATCTGCCTTTGTCTTCCCTGAGCTGCTGTGCTGGAAAACCTTTGCTCTGACCCCTCAGATGTGCAAATACCTCAAACGCTGCGGAAGACGGAGAGGTACTGCAGAAGATAATGGGACAAAGAAGGTGAAGCCCTGGGAAGCTGAGTTTTAAAGAACGGTAACTTTAGCCTCAAACTCTGTCTTTTGAGGTGGTGGAGAAACTGGGCCTGACATTGCCATCGCCTCACAAAGAAAAGTGATGAAGTGCAGCAACTGGGCAGGACACGCTGGCAGAAGCCACCTACCTTGGCTGGTGCCATGCTCCAGGGCCCCCTTGGCAGGCACAGGAAGGTCCAACTTATCCTTGTCTGATACACAGGAAATGAGAAGCTGAGACTGGACTATTCCCATCCCTGGAAGTACTCAAGGCCAGTCTGGATGTGGCTCTGAGCAACCTGGTCCAGTGGAAGCTGTCCCTGCCCATGGACTTGACCTTTAAAGGTCTCTTCCAACCCAAACCATTTGATGATTCAGTGATATTTTGCCCTAAACGGAATGAGTGATCAGAAACAGCCTCTGCTCAGAGGATGAGATCTAAAGAAGATGTCTGTTCTGGGAAGTCTAAATGTACCTCCAACCCACTCCTGGAGGAGCACAGCCATGGACGACACCGCCATGGGATGTGTGTTCCTGGAAATAACAAAAAGGATCTGTGTGGCCAGGCCATGTGGTTGAGAGCGAAGGTGCCTCACACAGAGTGAAAACAAAACAGTCCTAAACTGAGAATAAAAGATTCAGATGAATCTCACACTTCTTTCGTTGTCAGCAGCCACGTCGGTCTCGTGCCGTTGCAAAGCTGCAGGTTAAATCCCTGTAGTGAATGTTGAGGAAAACAATCCCAGAGCCGCAGTCTCCGTGGGCACGTTGGAGGGGAACAGGGAGCCTGGCAGATGCAGGGGCTCATCGGGAGTGATGTGAGACCACGAGCCCAGCGCTGCCACGGAGCAACAGCAACTCTGACTCCCGTAACAAGCCCCAGCAATTGGGCTCCCTTGGCAAATCATCCAAAATAAACAGCATCTGTTTTCACAGATGGAGAAAATTAAGACACACTAGCAACTTAGTTTGAAGTTATAAGGCCAGACATAAATAAATGAGAGGCAATCTTTCCATAAGATGGTGGCTTGATTACTGAGGATACAGACAGATGAATAAATCACCTTGGGGTGAGATAGGCTGTAACTTGCTACACATCCATGAGACTGAAGTAACTGCTCATGTATATCCTCTGAGCCCGAAGGAAATGAGAGGTAAGCGGTATTGCTGAAGGGATCGGGGTAGGAGCACACACATGGGCAGTTATGGCAAATTAGCTGATGCTCTGCAAGTTCACACCCTGATTTGCCTTGTGGGAACTTTTTAATCTCCCTCCGTTACTGTCTGGCCTCCTCAAATTTACATAAGCTGCAAAAAAATAAGAAAACAAGCCGAGAAGTGATGTGGCACGCTGGGAGCTTTCTTTGAAAAGTCAACTGAAGTGCACTGAAACCCACTACTTCAAAGGGTTTAAGTGTATTTTACTGACTGGAAGGAAGATGATGGTAAGATAACTAAACCTTGGAGTACCTTGGCATGAAGGCTCAAAGCTGGAGACTTACTCAACACAAACAGGGCTGTCTGACAGTGCCAGAAACAGGAGCAGAAGCCAGAAGAAGCAGCAGGAAGCAGAGTCTACCACGGGCCCTTTGACTTTTGCAGCCTGTTCACCCTTCCCCACGTTGGGCCACTCCAGTTAATGGCCGGGCTGCTGTGGACAGCGTGGAAGTTGAAATCACGGTTCTTCCCCGTGCAGAAATAAGTGCCAAGGCTTCTTGGCATCGCTGTCCAGGAGGCTTTTCAAGCCAATAAAGCCTTACCTCCGGCTCTACCTGATGCCAGAGCTCCCAAGGTTTATACACAAACTAAGGCACGGTTTCAGGCTCTTGAAACACTTGGCATTTGCCTTTTAAGGAAGTCTGAAAAAGACTGTCATTGCCCAAAGTCCTGCTCCCCTTCCAGGAGAATCAAAGGGAGATGACTTGACCCTGCACTGTGGAGCTGAAGAGGTGAGGGGGACACGGTCAACACGCTGCAGAGTCAATCCTGGATGCACAGGATGATTTTCTCTGCCCTCTTTTCGGTCTGTGAAGATGCCAAGGAAGAAAGGTCTGAGCCAAAATCCTCCCCGCAACAGGAAACTTGTCCAAGGCCTTTCAGAGCTGTACAGCCCGGTGGTTCCAGTTCTGTCTTGACCTTTTCATGGTGAGGGACAGCATTTCTGCATGGCCCAGGGTGTGTGGGAGTCACTCAATCTGTCTTTATGCAAAGCCTTTTCCCTGGGGCTGCCACTGAGCTGTCAGTAGGCTGAGAAACAGGACGAGGAGGCAGGGAATGATTGAATATTTCTTCTCCACATGGCATCAGAGCCCTGTCTCCTGGGATCTGAGGTGCAAATCTCTTCAGTGTAAAGGCCAAAGAGCGGGTTGTGGTGCAAAAGCCCAGCTGGGCCATCTGTTGAGGTGCATCTCACCTCACAGAAGGCAACAAAAAATCACTGTCATCCTAAGGGACCACATTCTTCCATGAATCTCCCAAGAGTGAATAAAGATACTAGAAATCAAGTGCTCCAGAGATCCTACCAACAGCACAGAAGCCACACAAGAACTTGGCTTTTGGGACATCTTTAGAAATCTCCAGGTCAGTCAGCTCTAAGAACACCTGAGTAAGCCAAAATGCCTGGAATCTGGGAATCATCTCAGCCTGCAGTGTTGCTTATGGGTATCCATTGGGCTGTCCTGGTTTACTTGTACCTGCCATTAGATCATTCCGTGGTCAGACCTCCTGCAAGCTTTCTGAAAAGGTGAAAAAAGCAAGGAGATGATGAAAAGAAAGGCGTAATGACATCTCTGAAAGCCATCTGCAAGTGCAAGAACAATCTACCTGATCTTTAGGCACAGATACCAGCCCTGGAAAGCTCCAGGAGTGAAGCAATGAGGTTTCCCTGTAGATACAGAGGTTGTAAGCAGAGACATCAAGAACTTCAGTGATGTCCTTCAGGGATGGTGCAGAAGATGTGCAGTCCCAGACAGGAAGGGCTGGGACTGGCACCAGTCAAGAACAACGCTGCTGTTTCACTTTAACGTGCTGTCAAAAAGACAGGCAGAAATGCGGACAGCAGAAAGCAGATCACATCCAACACCCTGAGAATAACATCTGAGACTTCATCTGCCCGAGTCACAAAGGGTTGGGGAGGTTGCACAGGAAAAAATCCTCTTGCCTCAGCTGCCACGCTCATTCCAACATCAGCATCCTCCTCTGATCCTGCAGCCCTTTTTGTCGGTGCCCTCAGGGTCAGCTTGGAAGGTGGCCTTGGGGAAGGGCAGAAGGAGCCACTGAAGTGCAGCGAGGTGGAACCAGGGGTGATGGTTTTCAACTAAAAGAAATTAGTTGAAAATTCAGATGAGACCTAAGGAAGAAGTTTTTTTTATGATGAGGGTGCTGAGGCCCTGGCACAGGCTGCCCAGAGGAGCTGTGGCTGCCCCATCCCTGGAAGTGTCCAAGGCCAGGTTGGATGGGGCTTGCAGCAACCTGGGATGGTGGAAGGTGTCCCTGCCCGTGGAAGGGAATGGGATTTCATGACCTTTAAACGTCTCGTCCAACCCAAACCACCCCATGGCTCTATGGGTGCCTGCCCCACTCACCACCCAGCTCTCTGGGTTTCTCTGCCAGCAGCTGGCAGAGGAGATGCAGGTGAGATTTCTTCTCCCTCCCTTTCTTTTCACGTTTACAGGGCCTGCTCGGAAGGGAAGGTTTGAAGGATTTCTCCTTCCTTTTCCTCCTGGCCCAGCCACTCCAAAATAAACAGCCCCCAGCAAAGAAACACTGCACTGCTTAATAAATTCACCCTGTAAGGATCGAGATTTCATAGAGGAAGGGATTATTTCCAAGGGTTCTAAGATAATTACATGGGTAACTAGGAAGAGTTCAAGAAAACAGTTTGAATTTTCTTATCAGCTTCCCGTTGCTTGGAGCAAAAAGAAAATAAAATGCTCTACTGTAATCAAATCATGTTTTCTGAAGCCCTCTGTTGGCAAGAACACAATTTCTTCACCACTGCCATTAAAACAGAAATACTTAGGAGAAAATGACAGCAATTTCCAACTGGAAAGGAGTGGGGCCCAAAAGCACCGTGTCAGCCACTCACAGTTCCTTACCTGGCGGGAACATGATGCCATGTGGAAAAATATCCCCCTTCCCACTGAAAGACAGGACTGCCTCTCGCTGATAGCGGGGCGAGAGCGGGGCCATGGCCAGTACCTGTGGCACCGAGGTGCCAACTTCCTCCTGCACCCAAGGATCCAACAAACAAGGGCTTTTCCCATTAATCCAGCAAATCCCTGTAATGCTTCCTATTGCAAATGTCACCCATCCAAGCCCAGCAGCAGCTCTGTCCCAGCAGGACCAGTGGTGGCACACAGGAATGTCCCAGTGCTGACCACTGAGGGTCTGTGGGAACACACAGCTCAGATTTCTTCCGAAGAGGAGATTCTCAACATCCCTTTTGAAGGGCTGTCCCAATGAACCTGTCACAGAGATCCAACTATCTCCATGGAAGACTCTTAAGTGTCTGTTCCTGACCTCTCACAGGTGGGAGGGGTTGGGTTCCTACTTTCTCAAAAATAAACTTTTGGAGAGTAAGCCTTGAGAGAACAGCCTGGTTTTATCCCAGATGCTAAATTCTGAGCTACAACGACCCTTCTCCAGCTTCCCCCCATACCAGGTCTGTGCTTTCACAAGTACAACACATCCTTTGCTTATGACCACGGGTGTGATTTTAGGAGTTCCATGAAGATACCACCTAAAGAAAAGTGCAGGTTACAAGTACAAAAATTAACCAACCTCAGTCATAGCTTTAAAGATGTAGCTGTTTAGCACCATGTTTAAAAAAAATCAGGGTCAAATTATACATGATAATGCCACTTATAGCAATGAACAGTTTGACCAGTTGTTAAAAAGAAGGGGGGGGGAAAAAGTGTTAAACCCAGAACCTTCCCATCACGTGGAACAACCTTGTCACAGACGTTTCAAAAACCTTCAATTCACAAAAAAACCAGACACGAGCACGCCAGGTAAAACAGAGCACACAGCTAAGGACAAACCCCCACACACATGCTCTACCTGACACCCAGAGCATCCAAGCCAGCAGTTTATTCCACTAGTTTTAAAAGTATAATCCCACTGATGGATTACAACATCCCTTCCTTACCAAACTTCAAACTCCTGACTCTGTAAATACTGAGAATATTTATAGGAACAACATCTAAGGCACTAGATGAGGAATTTATTTTCCTATAAAGGATCTGTAAAAATAAACAGGGAGAGCCAAATATCTGGGGAAATTCTTTTGCATTTTCATTTTTGAATCTAAAGCATTTCTGACCTCAGATAATTGAATTTAATTTTTAAAAATCAGCTGATACATTGTTACAGCGCTCAAAACAATCCCCTTTTGTAGCCTCAAACCCAAAATACATATTTCTGTGTAGGAAGCTGGGTGCCCACCTCCCACTGACTGCAGCAGGAATTGTCACACTTGGATTTCGCTGAACAAAGGATACAGTTTGGACATCTAACACTTCAATATTTAAGGTACTGAGAACACACACACACTCCTTGTAGGAACTGATACACAAAAAGTAAATTTTCCTCCCTTGGCCAAACACAGGTCCCACCAAAGCAGCCCCCTTGAGCCCTCTGCACATCACCAAACCAGAACCACAATGTAAATGTTTGCTGCTTGGACTCAGGTCTCACCTCTTTAATAAAAGACAAGCCCACGCGGAATTGTGTTTGTATAAAAGATATTTACTTCAATTATCACACCTAGGGTGCTAGTGAATAATAATAATAATACATCGTGTGAGTTTCATACAGTGATATTGCTTCTCCATATCATATAGGGACCGTTGTACAGTGCTGAGAACAAACATTATATGGCTAAACCAAACAAAGACAGAAACAATGCCGTCTGCTGACGAGGGAGCGCTGCCCTGCACTGCCAGCCAGATAAACTCTTAACTTTTTTATGTTTAAACAAATACCAAGAAATAAAATGTTACAAAAGATGAGTCACAGCAACACAATGTGGGCTTCTCAAAGCTACTTGTACAAAAAAAAAATGACACTTTTTTTTTTGTGGTTTTTTTTTTTTCTTTTTTTGGTCAATTGGGTTTTTGTGAGGATCTTATTTTTTTTTTCTTTTTATTTTTTTAAAATCTGTGATTGTGAATATAACAAACAAGCTCTAAAAACATCTAAGACTTAGTGCGTTACAGAAAAAAATATAAAATACTGCTAAAAATGTAAGACACCACAATACACTGGGGTAAAAACTGAGCTTATTATTAAAAAAAAAAAAAAAAAGTTCTCAGGAAAAAGTACACCACTTTCTGTTCGAGTTCATCTTGTGCTGTGTTAGTAGTCGGGGCATTTCCAAGGTCTGCCCATTCTCATGGCAAGTAGTTATTGCACAAATGCAAAAGAGTTAATTTTTTTAATTAAAAAAAAAATAAAATGAAAAGGGACATGAGGGAAACAATTAAAAAAAAAAAAAAAAGAAAAAAAGAAAAAAAGAACATTCCCCCCTCCCCAGCCTCCACCTGCTTTGGGATCGACGTCCAAATTCCTACGTGTGACATTCTCGCAGCGTTTCCAGCAAGGAACGGGAGAAAATGCTTTTCACCACAGAAATGCATAGCGTATTCCGAGAGGAACAACCTTCTGTTTGGCAGAGCTCATCCAACAGTTGCACAAGGGCTTATTTAATCTTATTTTCTTTTTCTTTCGGGCTACCGCCAGAAGGAAAAGAACCTGACGCGGGAAACTCGGCGGATGGTTTTTTTAGTGGGAAATTCATCGGATGCCTTTATTTTTTTTTTTTTTTAATAGTGGGACACCCTCGAAAGGCAAAGTGCAAATCTGCTTCCCAACCCACAGAAGTGGTGAGTGATGTGCCCTGCAGCTGGCTCAGCACCTTCCAGCTTTGCCCACGCCAGGTGGTACCGCGGGGCCGGGTCGGCGCTCCCGGAGCCCTCGGACCGTCCCTCCTGCGGACGCGCTCCCCCACCCCAAATCTGGGCTTGCAGTCTGGCTTCTGCAGCTTTTTCTCTCGCTCACCAGTGTTGCCTCGCCAGGGAAAGCCTGTCTGAACCTGTCTTGACGCTGCAAGAAAACTAAATCCCTCCTCTGTGACCCAGATCAACGCACAACGTGGGTCTCCAGAGCCCACGCCAGGAAAAGCTGCTGCTGCACAAGGTGAATTGTGATTTTTCTCCCTTTTTGTGTTTTTTTTTGGTTTGGTTTTTTTTTTTTTTTTTTTGCCTTGACCAACTTTGAACGAGAAGGAAATCAGCTCTGAATTCAGAAAGTCAAACAAATGCCAACAAAGATGAACATCACAGGAAACCAGTCTCTCATTTTAAATGAACAATCGCAATGTGCTCTGACCAGGGGCTCTGCATCTTCAGCAAATTCTCAGTAGAGGCTCTAGGAGGCTCAGGGTATTTTCTCTCTCTGTATACTTTAAGTCTCTTCTCTCACAACTGAGGCTTCTTGTTCTCAGTCCTAAATTCTTTTAAAAGCTATTTAAATAATATTATTTATTAGGCATTTAAATACTTTTTTTTTTTTCCTTAAAGAAAAAAATGATTGCTCTAGAAAACACAACAGGGGCACAATGATATGGACGCTACAAGCCAACACCACGTGCTCCATCTCTAGGATATCCCAAGCTTTCTCCAACATCCATTTAGGGGATAACAACCTGGTCTAGTGGAAGGTGTCCCTGCCCATGGCAGGGGGTTGGAATGAGATGATTTTTAAGGTCCCTTCCAACCCAAACCAATGATATGTATACTCCTGTTGTGTTTATACCAGACAGAAAAAACAAATCTCAACAAAAAACCCCAACCAACTGTTAAAATTAATCTCATAAATAGGAAATATTAGATCGTTTTCCTAATTACAAACCACCTTCATGTATTTCACCTCATGATGCTGTAGAGAGAGCAAGCTTGGCAAAGGGCACACAAGGGCTGGGAAGGGCTGAGGGTGCTGGTGGGTGAAAGCCTCTTCTGGACAGAACCAAATTAAGACCGGAATGACTTTGCAGTGCCTCGCCAGCCGGAGCCAACACGGCCGTGGGCGTGGAAACGGGGACAGCAGCTGTCAATGATGGCACCAAGGACATGGGACTGCGATGGCTGATGCCCACGAGTGTTTCTTGGATGCTGACAGACCTAAGAGCACAGGGGGTGAGACTGAGCCTAACGAGATCAACACTGCTGGGTGATGGATGATTCCTGCCCCGAGACCCACTGGAGCCAACCCACAGGGATATGGATATTTTTAGGTTGTTTTTTTTTTTTACCCCCAGGAACCTGAATTCTCCTAAACCAGAGCTCGTGCTCAGCTGTGTTGGTAGCAGGACACGACCCTCCAGATACAGAACCAGAGTTTCTATTGCACTAAGACTCAAAGCACAGTGTGGGAAGTGCTCATGAGCAAAGGGGCGATGTGTGACTCCACCGGTGTTCGCTCCTCTCCAAGGGAAAAGGGGCTGGGAATGCTGCAATCCAGATCACTGTGCTTTAGATTATTCTCCGTGAAGAGATTAGGAAATAAGGCACATAGCTTTCCAAGCAGAGAAAGCTTGTTAAAATAGTAAATTTCAGGAAAGTAGCAAAACCCTAAAAACTTAATGGGAAATGTGGCAGCGTACAGGATTTTGATGATATGCCTTCTGAGAGAAAATAAAATAATTTCGAGCTTAACTCAAATCTTTCCCCCACAGAAAAAAGAAACGATCCATGATCTCCCATCTCCAGATGGAGAAAGTGAGAAAGAAATGGAAGCCCTGATCAAGGAAAAGTATGATACAGATGTGACCTTGCTTATTCTCCACACGGCTCCTTTCTGAACTAGATGCTCAAGTACTCCCTGCATCACCTGTACCAGCATCCAGAGGTAACCAGGTACTTTGGAAACACTTTTAAAGCTAGTAATAACTTACCCACATATAAATAACACATCAAAATAGCACAGAGGGTCCAACACAAGCTACAAAAGCCAGAGAAGTCTGATTGAAAGACTGATTGTAGAAAGTATTTTTTTCTAGTTACCTGGGGACAAGATTGTACTTCAGAGCAAGTCAAGTGCCAGGTTTTATTTATTCTCCTGAAAGCACAGACACTCGCCTTCCAAGAGGAGCCGCCTAACAGAGGTTTTTCCATCTCATTCCTAAGAATACTTGAATTTTCAGCTTAGGGAGAGCAAGCCTGAGCTGCTTGAATGCGATACTTGGTTTTAATTTACTTAATCAGATGGTTTGGAGATTGTTTTAAATATGTGTTGACTGTTCACCTTACTGCTGTACACAGGTATAGGAGAGCACACTCTAAGTGTGCAAATATCTGGCACATTAACTTCCTGCAGGAGCCAAACCTAAAGAGTAATTATCACAGGATTGTTGCAGGTGACGTTGGGACTCCTGCACATCTCAGACCCTTGGGATCATTTTTACGTATTCTGAACATGATCTTCCCTGTCCTCATTAGCTAAACCCGTGTATCCAACAGCCCAGTCTCTCCCATGACTAATCCCCTCTTTGCAACAGGGGACGGATCTGGCAGGTGGGAAACGGCATCTCCACCCATTAAAATACACCTTGGTTTTAAGCCCTCGCTCTCCTTGCGTCCCAAATGATTTCACGAATTCGGCTGTAGCAATTCTACTGCAGCATTCAGACCAAGCAGACGAATACTAAACACACAGAGGGGCTTTTCCATACTGGAATGATGTACACAGACACACTTAACAACTCCTAAAAATGCATATTAATTACCCGCATAGACAGAAGAGAACGCAACTCATGCCACTGTTCCTGCTATCAATAGAGAGGTTGTGCTGCCACGACACTACCAGAATTACACAGTAACTATGCAAAAAGCAGGTATGGCACCACAACAGCAGGAAATTCCTGGCACGACTGTCCATTTTCAAGGATCTTTGGATGAAGATTGTATACTACGAAGCACAAATCTCTCTAAAATTCAAACAGAAAGTCCAAGACGTGACATCACACGGGCATCTACTTTTGCTGGACTGTTTCCTGCACTGTTTCGTTGTGGTTGAGGATTCAGCTGCTCTCTGAACTCAGCTGGATCAAAATCTAAAGAAATTGAAACGATATGATGAAACCAACAGTTTCAATAATCAGAAACCTACAGAACTGTGGCTAAAATCTCCTCGCATCACTGTGAGTAAAGCCAGCTTGAAAAATGGCAGAATTCTCCTTTATAGAAGAGATGGGCAAGGAAAAATACAATAATCTTATTAATTTTTTTAAAAGGAGGCATTTCCTTTTAATGCACTTTAGTGCCAGAACATGTTTGTTAATAGCAGTGAAAATCAAGCCCGGGAATCCCATTAGGTTTTTTTTTTATTCATAAAGTAGTTGTAGAAACACAGACTTCACAGACAGGCAAGGAGTTTGGGATAGAGTGCCCAGGTCTTGGAAAAAGCAGGCCCTGGATTGTACCAGAGGGTGCTGGTGAAGGGGCTCGCTAATAAAGTTCAATGCACGACTTTCTTCAACTGGAAAATGACCTTATAACTAATAACTTCTATTAAATATGCCACAGTACTGCTTGGCTGGGGGGAATCATCCCTGAGGACAGAGATGGCACCACTCACATACCTGTTTTTAAGGCTTTCTGAAAACTTAAGTGCACAGGCCTAACGCTAACCTTCTCCAAAAGGATAAATTTCAAGTTCAGAGCATAAAACCATTTTATCCTTGCATATTAATAGGGTAGGGTATAGTCCATGACCTGGTCATGTAGGACAAATCAGTCCCTAGGCATGGCATAAAGGGCTTTTCTTGCTATAAAAGTTCATTGTTAACTATATTTTATATATGGCATAGTCAATACATCCCATAAAAGAGATGGGGAGGGAAGAAAAAATTGCTGAAATTACATTTCCGTGTTTTAGAGCTCAGTGAAGGAGACAGGGACTGCTACATCCCTTTTCAAACTAAGAAGGCTGAGCCAGAAAAGAAACTCAGATCTCGTGCTTCCCATGCCAGTGATTCTCCTTGCAATCTAAAACCAGATTTTAAACTGCTGGGAGCGGGGGGAAAGAGTATTTTCTTTGTACAGAATTTTTAAATTCTCTATTTTTTTTAAAAAAATAAGCTGATTGTATATGCAACACAAAGGAAGAAAATGTTGATGTTCACACAGTGGGGCAGCAGGAAGTGACAGGGGAAAGCAGCAGGACAACACACGAGTCAACTCAATCCTGCTTTGCTGATGTTTTATCCATGGGAACTAAATTTAGGGATAGGAGGCTATAAGCAGCTGGTCACATCAGGGCCAAAACTGCCACACACTCATGGGAAAGCCCTGATTTGGTTTTAGGAAAGGTTAAATCCAGCCCCCACCTAAGAACCAACTTTCCTTCTCCTCGTCCTGCTTCTGGACAGCCTCCAAGAAATGCTCAGAGCTCAACCACACTCGTGGCTTAAGACACAGAAAATCCACGGGGGGAAGAGGAAATAAGAGAGAATTTAAGAAAGAGACACAAATGAAGTAAAAACAGTGCCCTCCATCCGCAGGTTAAAAATGTCACCACCTGACTTTCAGTCTGCAACAAATAGCCAGGATTACTGATCTCTCTGCAACCCTGCTAAAGGCACTGGTCATTCTCACTGTGGTGTTTCGGTTTAAATAAACCATTTCGGATTCAAGTGCAAAGTGGCCAAACCCAATTACTCTTTTTCATGTGTTCTCATAATTTATATACGGTCAAAATGGGGATTTTTTTTTTGGGGGGGGGAGATTTCTAACCTGCCCTGTTTTTGCTGGGAGCATTTTTATTCACATAAGCTTTAAGAATATCTGAAATTAATAATTTTAAGATGAAAAATGACAGACTTCTGACGGCAGCTGTGCTAGCGGGGACTGCAACCACTGTGAGCATTTTCCATTATTTCATTACATTATTTTGTCACATTTCCCTCAATCCTATTTTATGTCAATTTATCAGCTTTGTACTTTGAATTACCACCAGAACAATGCACTTCCTTAACTTACTATTTCTCCTGATAAAGGATTGAAAAATAGCAAGTTTTAAGTAATTGGATCAGAGTATATTGCATAGAAATTCTGTCGTGTTCATGACCCCCCTGCTCTACACCATTCCCATATCAACAGGTTACATAAAAATAATGCAAAGATCTTTTAGCTAATGAGAAAGGCACATACTTTTTTTCTTTTCAGCTGTAATACAGATCTTTCCTACTACAGCAAGGAGTTTATTACTAAAGGACTCACTAATTCATGATGTGGGCACAGTGCACTGACACAGGTTCCTTTAAAGGGCAGCTCTTTCTATAGGCATTTTACAGATGAGCAAATAAAACGGTCCAATTTTATGGCATCAACAAAAACTGTAATTAAATGCATTTCTGCCAATAAACATGTGCGATCCTGTTCTCTGAATTCTATATCCTCAAAAATGGAAGTGTATTGACAATCCCACTGCATGACCCCTCTGCCAAGGGATACTCTTTGCTGGCTTTTAGCAAACAAAGCACTACACTTTTTTCCTTCCCTCACCATCCAGAGAGAAAAACCGACAATTTCAACTGCAATATAAACGTATTTCTGTTAAAACAGCCCTGGCCCTTCATGCACAGCATTAGTAAGAGCATGGAACTGGAAACAGAGAGAGAAAATAAAATGCTTTTAAAGAACCCCAGGAAAAAAACAGAGTCTGGCATGACGGATTTTCTGAAAACTGCCTGTGCTTTTATCCATCGGGGAAAGAAACATCGGCAGTGAGGGCTCTGCCCCACGTCACACATTCCCTTCCCCTGGAGTCAGAGACCCGAGGGGGTGACAGCCACTGTGCTACTCTTTGGCATTTCTCCTCCTCCAACTTTTTATCCTTTTAATTAAGTAAAAGAAGTTATTCCAATGCACATTTTCCTCCGAGTGCGAGTTCCAAGCGCTGCACTTGATCCCAACTATGGCTCACCCCCTGCGGTGGAAGTTCAGTCTCTAAACTTGGGAGAGGTGGGGGGCTTGGCCAGTTTGGAAAGCCAGGAGGTAACTCATGTCCAACCCGAGAATCTCAGCAGTAGTTCAAGCTAATCCGTTCTGCTTTCCAACAGGAAAGCAGCTGTGACCTTGGCTAAACGCCGGGAAAAACCGGGAGCATCACTTAAACTCCACCAGCTCGATCTGAGGGTGCTCATCTGCCCCTGCCCTTAAACGAGGGGGTCACCAGGGAACCCAAAGGGACTCCGGGCAGGAAGGCCCAGGTCACCCCAGCAGCATCTCAGCAGGCTAGTCCACATTCAACGCACATCATTACATATGAAAGAGCAAAAGGAGCTAAGCCACTAATAAAGTGCCAAAAATATAGGAAATACTGACAGCATTTTATTTGATTAATTTCATAATAGATCCCAATGACAACCCTTGGCAGAATGGAGTGACTTCTGACTTCTGAATGCTGTCTTTATCCAGCAAAATTACATGACTCAAAATGTAATAACGGAGCTTAGAATTAACAGTTAGTGTTATGAAAGAAAGATTTCCTCTAGGGCAAGCTATGGATATGCTTTTTAAAAATCATTACAGCATTAAAAAGTGGGCAGACGCTAAAGAATCCTAAAGAACTGGTGGAAACCTGAAAAATAAACAGGGAAAAAAGAAAAAAAAAAAAGATATGTTTCAAGGCACTTACGTATTGCTTATTAAGAAGAGAGATTGACCTTAAGTGCTGCATTTGCGTGCGACCTGTGAATACAGTTCTGCTGTCGTACAGTGCAGCCAGAGCTCTCAGTAAGCATCATGGAATGCAATCAGATAGACACAGGCACAAGAACAGTTTGGGGAATATTAATTTAAAAAAAAAAAAATAAAATCATCAAACGGGAAAAAAAAAACAACCCTCACTACGGAGAAAGCCGAGAGTAACCACCTGACTGCATCCAGCACCTGGATCTCAAATCAGCAGACAAGCACAGTAGGAACAGACTGGCAAGTGTATTGCCTAGAATTAATTAAAAAAAACCCAACCTGAACCAAACAACAACAAAAAAAAAATAATAAAGAACATAAGAAAATATCTGCGTCTCCCAGCCAGAAGGTTTGGTTCTTGGCTGAAGACGCAGCTCATTGTGACTTGTTTGAAGGTATGTGTATTTTACCAGGACGTGCATTTCTCGACGGAGCTGTGCTTTGCAAGTCAAACCAGGACACTGGACAGGTACAGAGAGGTCACCCTTTGCTTCACCCCGTTCTCCCCTCGCTGGCTGTTCCCAGGGACTGACGGCCCTCCCGGTGGGAAGGCAGAACCGCTCCCAGCACGTGCTGTCACACGCCGGTGTCTGTCACTACCTATCGTCTCCTCAGCTCATCACAGAAAGGGGCAGCTGCTCTCTCTGCTCCTCAGTTTTAGTTTTGCATCACAGGTCCCCAATTACCCAAGGAGGAATCCTGAAACAGCTAGCAGTGAAAATCGGAAATAAATCCCTGCCTTTCAGCCTCCTAGAGCCTTCTTTCCTTAATCATGGAAAAGGATGGATTTTAGTGTACTGATTCTTAATTTGTGAAAACTTGCGCTAAGTGCTGCTGTCGCTTGTTAAGAGACTGTAAATGAAATACATAAGTTCTAAAACATCATGCAAGAAATGTGGTTTCACATCTTACAGTCAAAAATCCTACTAATGAATTAATACAAGCACACTGAGGTGTAATATTGGGAACATACCTTTAAAGTCGGAACTCCTCTCCCCATCCCTCCCTCCCCCAAAATCAGAAAAGTAATATTAATTAAACTTAAGAAGTAATGAATGCACCATTAAAGTGTCATCAAAAAGATGCTGACCTAAGACAAAAGTTCAATGATACACAATACGGTCAAAAAAGTCTTCAATCAATAATATACAGTATGACAACTACATCTTGTAAATTATACCCAATACTGCCGGCAGTCTATCCCTCTAAAGAATATTTGCCCCCTTTCATCCCTTCCTAACAATCAGATAATAAAATACAGCACCTATAAATAAGCAAAAAAAAAATTATATATATATATATTTATATATATATATATATTCCGAAATCATCTATTGTTAGTTTTAAAGATATGGCAATAAAGGAGTCTAAATTAGCAAACTTGTAGAAGCCATAACTGATAAAACAGCTTATTGAAAAAAGGTGGCAGTAATGCACTCTATGTGTGCACAAGTACGTAAGAAAATACACAGACGTATAAAATTGCACGCACACACCCACGCACACACATCCTTCCACGCACCTCTATGCTCACGCATATACATATAGACAACAGGAGGAGTTAGAGACAAGTTAGAATTTGATTTGTACTTTGATCAGCCCTAACCTGTGCATAAAATAACGGGGGGGAAAAAAAACCCAAAAGGCTGTATTTCTGCAGGGCAGAACGGGCTAGACTGGGACTCGAGAGCACGAAGGTTTTGGTTTGGAGTTTGGGCTGCTTCCACATCCTGGTAAGAGCCCGTCTGGTCATTGCCATGTACTCTTTATCCACGCAAAAAAAATGAGCTTCCCACAACTAAAACGTATTTAAAATCAGTGCTTGCGGTGGGAAGAGAGTCAGTAAATGGCCACCAACAGCAGGAAAAGGGCCGGATCTGCGGCAGCTCCAGTCCCTCTTAGTGGTGTGTGACAGCAATCGGACACGTGAACTGCTTTTCCATCGATTCCAGGCAAGCTGAATATTCGGGATACGGACTACGCCCCCGAAGTAGCGGCTGAAATGTTACTGGCCAACGTTTTTGGAGCGATCTGTCTTTGCTGAGAGGAAATCCTGTACACTACGAACCAAGTGAAATGATCAAGTACATGCTGTTTCTAAGTTGTCTCCTAAACCTCCTAGATATGAGGTCTGATCAGCGTGCTCTGTGGTTAGAGGTTAAAAAGCAGATTATAAAATACCTAGATTCAGACTTTTTTTTTTTTGTCCTGATTTGGCCTAAAATGGAGTGTATTAAACAAATTCTGGGCTGCAAAAGACCAGAATCAGTTAAAGCTATGAAACAATGTGCACTACGTGTCAATATTCTATTTCACTTACAAGAAAACACTAAGTCAGCTACCACAAATTAAGATATTTTCCTGATGTGACTTTTTTTTTTTGTTTTGTTAAAAAATATGTGGAGTAAATGTGTTTTTTTTTTAATTCAAAGTTTCAAACAACAAGATTCTTTTCTTTTCTTGAAAATATGTAGGAATCCAAACTAGTGTGTTTAGAGTCGGTTGACTGTGCAATCTCTTAGTGGCAACTGAACAGCTACAAAAAACTTTCTTTTTTTTTCTTTTTTTTTGAAAAATCTCCCCTTTTTTCCTGGTTTAAGAAGATAATAGTGTATTATCGCTCTGTAGCCATTAGATGGCAGATAAAAAGCCCCCTTTTAATATGTGGGTTTGATTTTTTTTTTTAAGGTTTTTTTTTTTTTTTTTAGTTTTTTTTTCTTTTCTTTTTCCGGTTTTCATTTTTTTAAAGCCCCACACCAAAGAGGAGGGCACAAGGCAAAGCTGTATGAGTTATTCCAGAAATTGTGGAAATCACTTAGGGCAATAATAAAAACACTTCAGGGTACAAAAAAGCTCGACTACACATTTCAGTTTTCTTCCTCGAAAACACAAACATAAATTGGGCTTAACGCTCCTTTTTGATTTCTATATGCACCTTGGCCTATGGCGTTTTTGCCCTGTGGCCCGCAGGGCGGTTAAGTGCGAACACAATAAAACCAGTAGAGGTCCAGTTTGACTTCCCAGCTCTCCCGAGTTGGGCCAGTTTAATCTCAAAACTCCCACTCGACGGCCTCTTCCCGACTCGCGGCCTTCTCCAAGCGGTGGATGATGTTGTTCAAGTTGGCCGCTTTCTTTTTCCTCAAGGAGCTGTCTCGCGTGTTCCTGGAGCTCGCCGCCTCCGAGAAGCCGAACAAGCTCTGGAGAGAGTTGGCTTTCTGCGAGCCTGCGGCCGGCGTCGAGCTCGTACTTGGCACACTGGAGGTTTTCTCCGAACTTTCTTTTGACTTGTAGGAGCTCTCCCCCGTAAGGACTGAGGTGGAGGCAGCTGAGGTAGAGGCATCCCCTTCCATGGCAGAGTTTGGCAGTGTCTCCAGAGCTTCCCCCGGGCGCTGCGGTGCCGGCGGGGAGCTCTGGCGCGGTGCTCTGAGCCGGCCCTCGTCGTCGGTGTCCTCCAGGCTCTCGGCCTGGAACGGCTCCGCTTTCTCCGAAGACCTGGCGCCTTGCAGTGCCTCTTCCCCCGCCTCGAAAGCCGGCTCGGCGGGCCCTCCCTGAGACTTTGCGGTTGCACTGCTGTACTCATCCGCCTCCGGGCCACTCGGCTTCCCCTCGGGAGGGCCTTCCGCGTCCACGCCGTCGCAGCTGTCCCCCTCAGAGCTGTGAGCCGCCCTGCTGCTCCTGGCCGAAGGAGAGTCGCTCGACCCAGCCTGGCTCTGGCTCCCGGCTTGGATCTCCTCGATGAACAGCTCCCGGCGGATGCGAGACCTGCGAGACAGGGGAGAGGGATGTGAGTCTGCCAGGCCATGCAGAGCCGCTCACCTACACCGGAGGTACCGCTCAAAAAGCCCTTTTGTGGAATTCATGGAATCATTTAGTCTGGAGAAGACTTCCAAGATCATCCAGTCCAACCTTACCCAAGTACCACCGTGCCCACTAAATCGTATCGCCACACTGATTGGCTTTTGGAATGCTTCCAGGGATGGTGACTCCGCCACTTCCCGGGTGGGAAATGTATTCATATTTTTTGTAAAGAAAATAAACGCATTTCTAGGAGATCCAGAAGAAAACGCCTTGTAAATACAAACCAATTCAGAACTTTCCTAGAAATGAGCCAGTCTGCCTAAACAAAACATAAATCAGGGAAATTCTGGATAAACCCCTCAGTGTTCTCCTGGACAGCAAGGAGAAATGAACATGAACCCAAGTCAGTTGTGATGAAAGTGCTGTGCAGAAGCCCTGGCTTTTTACAGGCTGCCAGTCTATGAGCTAGTTTGATTTCTGCCTCATTTTTTATTTAAAAAATCAATTTCAGAACATGAATAGTGACAAGCCAGGCAGCGCATTTCACGGGAATGAATGCACTCCATGTGTGGATAAAGTTGCCCAGTGTGCCACCTTGCTCTTCCTGTTACTTGAGGGGTGCAAGAATACCCCAAACTTGGTCTTTCCTCCCTCAGCCTTCTCTGTCCTGGAGCTCCCAAATTCCTCACAAGTCGGGAACGGTTTATGGAAAACCTTAGGGTCTGGGCTAACCCTTTCTCTGTCCCACTTTATCCGTGGGAGAGGTGATGAACACCATTCAGGTCCTAACTATAACCAAGAGGGAGCCTCGATGACCCGGGGTCAGGGATAAACCACAGGCACAGGGAGGGTTTACCAAAACTTTATCTTTCAGAGTGAAGATAACACTTTCGGGTTTCAGCCATGGGGAACTGCTACGGGGCTTGTAGTTAAATGCTGTCCCAACGCTGACAGCTGTATGGATTTTCCATTTTTCCTTAAATGTGCTATGGAAGACAGCACACAATGGGAAAACACTAGGCCAAATGCAGAACACCATCTGAATACGGCTTTTGAAACTGATGATATTATTGACTTATTTGAAATGCAAGCAAGTATTTCAGCAGTACTGCTGACTCCACACTTCTGAAGGATTTAGGGGGTCTGTAATTTTCCCTGGGAGAATATTACTCACCTAACAGAAGACCACAGGTGCTAACATTAATTTTCCATTACCATTAACGGCATGCATCCTGCAGCATCGATTATCAGGCTCTCTTTGTGCCTTATAATCTCCCTGCATGGACATTGATCCAGAACACGCTGCTTCTGTAACATTCCCCAAGTCAGGAGAAGAAACTGATAAGAGCTTTGTGCTCGCATGGCATTTAAAATACCTCTGCTCCAGCAGGTACTGAATGCTGACATCCTCACCCAGTATCTGACCAAACATCAGTTCCATGTCTGGGGAAATCCCCGGAATTCACACCCAATATATTGCTTCTGGAATCTAGTCTGGCTGCTGATTAACACAGTAATTAAGTCCCTATGGTAAAGAAGAACTGGTGACAGCAGCTAGAAAATTCCAGAGGGCATTCCTCTTGGTGGAAGGTGTTGGCCTCGACATCCACACACCCTGTTGGCATTTATCAGTGTAACTCAAAACGTCAGCCATCTCCTGGGGTGTTTGCTGCAGTTCCCTGGACAAGTCTTCACACAGCATCAAAGCAAGCACAACACAGAGTTCACTGAAAAATGTGCTCAGAATTTGGGATCCAAGAGTGCTAGATTACAATTCCTGAAAGTCTGGTTTAATTCCTGATGGGCCTGTAGTATCATCTCTGTGACCTCACTGAGTTTATGTGCCTTTCCACAGGTGAAGTGGGACAGAAATTCCTACCTCCTACTCTTCTGTGATATTTTTAAGACAACAATATCCTTTATACCCATTTATATTCTGAGGTGAATTATTTCTTTGCCTGCTGAGGATTTTTTCTTAAGTTTCTTTTTGCTGCAGAAAATAAATACTAATGCTGACTTTCCATCTGGGGGATATAAAGGTAGATCCTGCTGCAGTAACCACTTTTGGAAAAGTGAGATTTGGGCTGAATCTGGAAGGAAAAGCATCACTGCAACAGAATACCCAAGAGATGGGAAGACAAACTTATCCAAATCTGTGCCCTGCCTTACCTGAAGTTACTTTAAGTAAAAATTAATATTACAGAATTTAGAAGATGGCTTGAGATGTGGAACTGCTTCTGCATGAAAACTCTTCAGTTTGGAAAAGAAATGGCTGAGGGAGAGTATACAAGAGATAAATAAATTTAAGTGTGGCCTGGAGAAGGTGAAGAGGGGAAAGACCACCCATTTCTTATGACACATGAGCTACAGAATGGTCAGACCCCGCTCCCCTTGCAGAAAATAAAACCTGTACCTCTTCTGCAGCATCCTACAAATGATTAAAGAGTACTCCATGCATGAAAGCTAAACTGTACAGAGGAAAAGGACAGGGATATGTTTTGATTTTTCAGTGGTGCCAACTTCTCAGAGCACCCAGGGCTCCGAACAGGCTCGAAGGAGCTCTTAAAAAGTCCCGGAGCCTCAGCAGCACATCTGGGAGCAGGCCCAGATCACGCAGCACCGGGTTATGCGCTGCCCAGCAGCCCACAGCACCTTGTTTAGAGGTGTTTTTACTCTGCATACAGCTGTCAGCTCCTCCCCGACGTGGCCGTGCAGCTCGCTGTGGCCAAGCGCGCTCATCAGTCAGGGCCTGTCAGGCGCTCCCGAGCAGGGCAGCCCGTGGTAATGAGGGAGGTGACACATGCCACCAGTGCTCTGTGCTCGTCTGCCTAAGTGAGAACAGCACATTTTGCCGTCGGGCCGAAGGGAATGTATTTTCGTAGGCATTCCTCCAACTTGTGCATAATTGCCTGGAAGTGGGAATTGGAAGAGGCCTGTGTTTGGAGACCTCTGAGCGGTGGAAGAGGCTGTGCCTGCACTGAGTTCAAGGCAGGGAAATTCAGTGTAAATGTGATTATTTATTGGTTATAATTTTTAAATTTTGTATAGTTTACTATAAACTTCATTTAACTGTTGTGCATAACATTTCTGAGATATCTTGTTAAACTCTGTTGCTTCTGCTTCAGCAACTTCCCTGGTAAAAACTGAGAAGGGCCAAAGTGAAAAATACCCTTGAAATGTTAGCAGATTCCAAAAACAAACAAGTTTAGCTGTCTGGACTAATTAGGAGCATCGCTGGCTCTGAGTGAAGGAGCAGAATAGTATTAAATCTGGTAGCTTAACTGTACCTGTTCAATATTCATTAGCACAAATATCTGGGAGAAAAGTCTGCTGCACTAATTAAGATTCCCAATCCCAAGCACAGTTGATAATATGTTTATTCAAATCCTTATAATTCTTATATGCTATTGCAGTGTTGTTTCTTTTTATTGCTGTCTCTAGGCCAAAACCTACTTCAGTGGTTTGAAGGTGGAGAAGCTTCCCTCTCAAGTGAGAAATGAACTGAACAGATCAACATCTTATTTCATTTTAGTGGAGCTCAATGATCAAATCACAAGAGTGAAATAAATCACAGAATTACAGATCATGGTTTGGGTTGGAAGGGACATTAAACACCATCTCATTCCACCCCTCTGCCATGGGCAGGGACACCTTCCACTATCCCAGGTTGCTCCAAGCCCTGTCCAACCTGGCCTTGAACACTTCCAGGGATGGAGCAGCCACAGCTTCTCTGGATAACCTGTGCCAGGGCCTTACTACCCTCACAGGGAAGAATGTCTTCCCAGTATCCCATTTAACCCTGCCCTCTGGCAGTTTAAAGCCACTTCCCCCTGTCCTCTCACTACATGCCCTTGTAAGAAGTCCCTCTCTGTGGCCACATCTGACTTCAGGGTTATCAGTTCTCTGTCCTTCATGACTCTGCAGAGCTTCCCAAAAACACACTGCGCCTATTTTCAGAGCTCTCAGTGGCTCGAGACCTAAAAGAAAACCCTCTTTTTTGCTCTCATGCAGGAAAACAACACCAAGAAAGCAGGGCAATTCTGATGCCATCCAGACACTTCCAAGCACCCCCCACCCCGTGACCCAGGGGTAACACCCACAACACCCCCCTACACGTGTGAGTGTGCCTGTGTGAGTCAGACAGAGCAGCCTTGCCTACTGCAGTGGGTTTATAAATATTCATCAGTGGACATCTCTACATCCACGCCCACCCCAAAAGCGAGACTTTCTGTTTAAAAGCACTACTTACATCAATATGTGAATATTGCTGCTCCTCAGGGATGACTTAAAATTAGTCTGGAGCATTAGCACCACGTTAGTCAGAACCTCCCTGTTGTCGAAACCGTTCATCTTATACAACCCCCCGGCGCTGGCAGAAGCAGACACAGTCTGCTGAAGCAGAGCAGCACCCTGCTAAAGCAAACCCAACAAATCCCTGGGGAGCAGGGCTCCGGGGAGATCACATACCTGTAATTGTGGAACCAGTTGATCACGGTGCTGGTTTTCAAGTTGAGCTGCGTAGCGAGTTCCTCAATGGTTTTTGGTGATGGGTATGGCTTTTGCTGGTAGGCTCGTTTCAGAGCTTCTTTCTCCTCTGGTGCCAGCACCACCCGGGGCTTCTTGAGCTGGTGCTGGGGCTGTGGGCTGGCCCCCTGGCTGTAGTCGATTCCAGCGGATGAGGACTCGCAGGACTGGCTGTCGCTGACAGAGCTGTGTCGCCGTTTCATGTAGGCTGAAAAGAGAAGCACGTTGGATCAGCCCCGGCTGAATACAAATGCAAAATCAATGAGCGCATGAGCTGCGGGATAAACACGGAGGTGACGGGTTGTAGACGCACGGATGGGCTACTCGGGGCATCACCAGAGACCAGAGGAAAGCAAAAGCAGAGAGGATGCAACAGGCAGAAAGAGAAGAAAAGAGGGTAAATCAACTGGAAACCTGCCAGGCTCTTCTGCTTTGTCAACGAACGTGGGACACAAATAACAGGGTTTAAGTTCTCAGGACTCATTTCAAATTCACTCTTTCAAAGAGCAGAACTCCCACGAAAGCGCCTGATCAGGACAGTTGCACTTCATTTCGGCTGAAATGAGTTTGGTGGTAAAAACATTTCAGATGTGCACGAAGGTCTCTCTAACACTAAGGTCTCTGAAGGAAAAATATGACTATGGAAGTGGAAGGCAGCCTTCCCACACCATCTCCAAACACACGATGGCGCCTGGAGCCCAGAGATCCCAGTGATGGGCTGTGCTGCCTTTTCCTACAGCTCTTCACTACAGCAGTGACAGGTTATGAAAGAAAACCAGCCCCCCAGCACCCTCCTCCCCTACACAAAGCTCCTTCTAAAACACATGTACTTTCAAGGAAGCTCTCACTGCACTGATGGAGCTCGGTGAGCTGTGATCCTGCCACTGACCTTCCTCCCTGACGGGGAGTGAGTTATCCTGGCAAATTCCGCAAGGAAAGCGTCCCAGCAAACGCTGTCACTGACTTGACTGATTTACACCGGGCACGGAGAGGTGGGATTTACTGCACCTGGCAGTATCACGCACATGCATTGCTAATGAGGGGGCTGAAAACAGCAAATATAGATGAATCTTGTCAATAAAATATTTAATGGCCTGTTAAATACCTTCTAGATATTTAGGAGTTTAGGTATTCAAGAGCTGCAATTTGATAACCTTGGCTATTAAGTTCCAGATTACACTAGCCTGACATCAATCTAGCAGGCACTAAATCTCCAAGAGTCAGGAGCTCTGGTCGGAGCCAGGGACCAATGTGGGGCACGTCACATGGGTCAGCAACCAAATTCTTCAAAAAATCAATTCCTCTCTCCCCACAACTCTGCCTTCAAGCTGAGGGTGCACAAAGAATAAAAATTCAATGCAATTGAATAAACTGCAATGCTCAAATCCCTGCTCACACCGGCCAACTTCTTCTGGCAGAGCTCCCTCCAGGACTGGCCGGGTTTTCTGGCTCCAGTGGGTTCCAGCACCGTGTCCTCTACACGGTGGCACCTCCAGTGGGACCTTTTACACTGTGTCTTACTATCACTGAAGTGAATTCTGAGCACACTCTGTAACCTTTGGGGGTATCTGCATGGCCTGCATTTTGTTTTTGCTGAATATGACAGATTACCTGTGGATTGCCTACTGTGTAAGATCACTGGCATGGAACAGAATGGGAGATGCTCGTGATCCATCACTCTGATGTGATACAGTCCTGCACACGTTCGAAATAACCATAAAAATCCAAAGAGTTTTTGTTTTAAAATAAATTTCCTTAAAAACCCACCTACTGAAATTGTTCCAACCAGATGCAGAACAGCAAAGATTCTGCATTATTTCAAGGTGACCCACTGGCCTTATTTTTGAAGCCTTCAAGGAGCTGTTACAACCTTCAACCGTGGAATTGATCATTCCAGCAAGAGAATCTCACATTTCTATAAGGTTTTTAATCTCAAGACTCCTTCCTAGATGTTATTTCCAACTTGCACTGACACGCAAACTACAGACGAGGCTCCCTTGTCTCCTTGGATAGCAGGACCAAGAGGCTGGAGGACAACATGCATCACCTCAGAAATGGGCAGCAGCTTCAAGAAGGCCACGAGACAAAACAGCAGCTGGCATGGAAGATGTAAAAAGGTGCTCAGGGTATCTCTAACTGGAGTTTCTGGAATTTGGTCAGGCAACTGAGTCAGCATGAGACACCCACGGCTCAAGGATGTGCTGAATCTGCTTTCACTGCTCTCCAAAGGATGGAATTTCAGCAAAGGAGAGCCTGGAGCTGTGATAGCTTGGGAAAAATGTCCTCCCTACCTCTGCTCCTGGAACCTCACACTGGGATCACCAAAGGTGCAATGGCTGATTTAGGTTGCTCTCATGGGAATGGAACAAATTCTATTAAATGCTCACATTTCATTAACATAAAAATAAAGAGGAGGGTGTCCCCACTGTTCTGTCAGCAGCAATTGTTTTCTGGGGGATAATCAATTATCAGAACACATTTCCATTGGGCCAAAGGCAGAACTAGCACCCAGGCTTTAGGGTTTAACGCTGGTCTCTGGAAACTTAGATGACATTTATAAAAGCTTTTCCATTTTAATTTTTATTTCAAACATATGTGCTGTGTGTAGACAGCATAAGGAGATCATTCAGCACATTTGCAGTGACAGCAAGGCTCAAACTGGAATCCAAGTTGCAAACACACTTTATTTTTGGAGAAGTTTGATTTTTGTCTGTGACCAGTCTCCACTTCTCAGGAGACATATGAAAAAAAAAAGAAACCCAGATGTAATTTGGGCAAAGGTCTGGATCTGGGTCTGAGACTGACTTGCCAAAGCCAGCTCTACCCCCTGAGTTACCCCCTTTTTCTCCCCCAGCACCCCCATGCCTCTCTGGGCAGACTCCCCATGTGCCCAGCTACAGATGCCACAGACACCACTGCAGAGGTGGCAGCTGCCCACGGAGGTAAAATAGAGCCCCTTTTAACATAATCTTTATCTTAGGTGGTATTGAACAAGATTATTACGAGGCAAAATAATGGGGAAATGAGGGGAATTAAATATTCTCCTGGTAGCAGGGTTCAGGGCTGTCCTGTGAGGAGTGTGATGCTGCCAGCAGCACACACACCTTTGGGAGGTTATGAGAGGAACGAACTCCTGCAAGGCAGGAAAGGTGTGCAGAGTGTCTCAGCCTGGTGAGCCTGAACCCCTGGCTTCCTCCAAAGGGCTTGGTTAATGTACACTGCAAATTTTCAGAACCTTTTAAAAATGGACATTTATAGCACAAACTTCAGCCTGGTGGAACAGGAAAAAAAAAGATATATGCAGCTCACCTTTATCATAATTATTAATTTACTCCCTTAATAAAATGTGGCAGAGAAATAATTGATAATAATGTTTCACTGGAAGCAGATCCAGGCGCATTGTTCTTTAACTGACATTAGCTGAAGGGAAAGTTAAATTCTTAATGTGGCTGTAGAGCAATTTAAAAGGTTAAATCACAGGATCCTTACCTGCATGAAAGGATTCTGCAGGAAATATAGGGTTGAATTCACTTTAGACTGCTCTGAGGACAGCACTTGAACAGCTCAGGAGCTCAGTGCAGAGTCTCAATGATTTATGGCCTTATCTCTATTCAGGTACCATCTACAGAGCATATGTATCGCTCACTGTTTGATGAGAATCCAGTTTAGAAAATAGTTTTGAAAGGATATTGTCAGCACTGCTTTTAAATTATTTTGATTTTATTTTCCTGCATTATGGGCAATATACTCTTTGAGGCTATAAAAATCCAGCTAGTTGACAATTTTATTTCTGCCATGTTTCTAACACAGCAAAACCCCTCATGGTTCCCTTTGGTTTACAGTTGGAAGTGGGAAACCCAAGTGGATTTTACTCCCCATGGAAGATCACTCACAGTTTGTGATAAGATACTGCACTGCTTTATATAATACTGTGACAAGGATTTGAGTTTCTTCTTAAAAGCCTGCAAGACTGTAATTTTCCCAGAAGCTCCCTCACTGCAATTTTAAATATAATCACCAAGTTCTTGATCAAATGTGTAAATGCTTTCAGAACATCAGTCAACAGAAGCGCTTTCAGTGTACACGATTAATGATGTCTGTGCTAATATCATTACGGGATAGCTCGAGAGATGTATATATCATTAATTAGTTAACTGCTGATAATGGCAGCCTCTGAGCCTCTCTTGTAAAATCGCACGAACGTACTAAAAACAGGGCTCTGAATAACCACTGGTTTTTAGTAAGGAATTTAAAATAGAGAGACGTAGGATAAATTTGCAGGTTATGCTCCCTGCTAAGATACCCAACAACAACTCAGATCTTTCACAGGTCCACCCTCATGACCTTGTTTTATGTGAGCATGTACTAACACAATCACCTTCCCCCCTCTCTATAAAGGCTACAAATATAATTATTCTCAAATACCCTTTTATAAAGGCTGCATTTTTCTTTTCTCCTAGAGACCATCAGTGCAGGACTGGCAAGAAGCTCTCCCAGGAATCAATGCACAGTTCTTCCAGCCCAACATCTGTGACCAGCTGCAGCACTATTAACTAATAACCCAAAGCCAGCCCCAAAACTTGCATTTCTCATTTGGTAAGGCAAGTTATCAGTGCTACACTGTAGCCTCAGTAATTAAGCTACAGGAGAATATAGCAATGATTTCCCAGCAGCTGCTGTATATTCAGAGTTTGGGGTTGGTTTTTTTTTCTTTGGCTTTTTTGTTGTTGGGTTTTTTTTTCATTTCTTTTATTTTGAGATGTATCTGCTTGAGCAAGCATCAAATAAAGCTCTGGAAAAGCTGCCACCGAGTCTTTTTGCATAACCTTCGTAATACTGGATCAATGCTGCCTCTATACTATTTATGGAGAGTTATAAAAGACACGCTGATCTTTGAGAGAACGGAAAACATGAGTCAGCACTGTGCCCCGAGTTACCTTTTTTCTCCATCCGTTTCATATCCATCAGCTTCTCCACGTTGTTGGGATCGTTCAGCCACAGCTGCATGCGGACAAAGGGTTCCCGTCCCTTCAGACTCAGCTTGTGCCAGGGCTTTGGGCGAGCCAGAAGGTCTGAGACAGAGCCTTGTGTTAGGCCTAGGATTGTCTCCCCGAACAAACGCTGACCTAATACGAGATTGAGAACCGCATGAATTCACTCAGCCGAGGGGCTCGCTAAAAAGAACACGTTCTACGAGATCGCTCGGCAATTATTCTTACTTCAGAACTGCTTGAAAACCCAAAAGAAACATTTAGGAGAGTAAAAGCTCTGCCCCTCCCGCCCCGCCCCCGCTAAAAGGGTAAATATTGAGCTTTAATTTAATCCTTAGGATCTGCCTGAGACACACGTCTGGGGAGCGGGACCTTACAGTGAAACAGTGTGCAAAAAATAAAATTAAGGAGCTGAAAAGCGAACTGAACTCCTAGCTAAGCAGGCAACTGGTGAGAGCAGTGAGGCTCCTCAGCTCTTACGCAGGAGGGCAGTGCCACAGCTTCATTCCAAACATTTCCAGCAATTAATGAACCAAGACCAGTGCAACCCCCCCCACCTTCAGCCACATCCTCGCAGACACATGTATGTATTTTCTGTGTTGTACTACATGAGGGGTTCTAACTGTCTCACCAGCCAGAGATAACCACAATTTACGGTATTACAGGGGTTTTTTTTTACAGCCTCTACAGTACTTGTAGTTCAGAATACTTAGTTTTAGTTCTCTTTCAAAATGCTGCCATCAGGGTGAAATCTGCAAATGCTTTCTAGTGCACAGCATCTGGGTGCGCATTGGTGACACTGACTTCATATGGTTAAGGTCTATCTTACCAAGGCCTGGGGAAAATCCCTCTGCAGCTCAAACTCAACCACAGAGCTGGTTTTCTAAACCCCCTTACTTCAATGTTCTCCCTGAGCTGAACTGCCTTGATCCCAACAGCTTCTGCTACAAGAGAGAGCCTGGGGTCATCTGAGTCACCACAGGTGATTTAAGACAGAAGCGCTGCCATTGTGGAATTTCAAGGTAACCCAAAGATCTTTCCACATCCCCCAAGTTTGGGCCTCGGGGTCTCGTGTCTGATCTGTAGCTTTTGAGTGCCCTCACTAACACACAACAGAACACCTTCCCTTCACTTCCCAGCACTCCAAGCCAGTGCCAACCAACAGATCCCTAAGGGACAACAGGGATGAGTGTGGGTTAACGACCCTACAGCTCTGCACGACGTGCCCACACCATCAGCTCTTGCCTTCACAGCCTCACCCGATCCTGACACAAACAGGTCATGGAAAATACCTGCTCTATAGACCTATTCCCTGTGCTTAACTCCAGGATCTCCTCCTCCTTCTCGTTAAAAGCATCCCAAGACTGTTTTTCGTGATTTTAGTTTGTCTCTATGGGGTGAGGAGGGAATGTGGGACCACTTGGAAGATGCAGAATGTCCATTCAGATGGGTGGGGCAGGTGGGTCTGCAAAGCTTTCGGAGGAAGCAGCTGAGATGAGAGGCAGAGAGGGGAAAGGAGGACAGGGCTTAACATGACACTCTGCTAATAAGCTCTAAAACTAACACTGAAAATGGTTCTTATAGACTGAACAGAAACCCGCATGCAGAATTCACTTAAGTTCCTAAGTAATAAGTGATTTTTCCATGACTCTCGGTATCGGGAAAATCAGACAAAAGAGGTAATTCAAGGCCAATTTTATCTCGTGTATTGCTGGGGTAGCCTGCTCCCTGTTTGTATTTAAAAACATCAGTAAGGCCTCATCCATTTCCCTGTAAACCTGCCAGCTACCAGCAAGATAAGACAGCTACTTTAAAAATCTGTTATTGTGTGGCCACACGAACAGGAGAATGGGCACAAATTCGCAGAAGGGTTGGGAATGAGCAGCCCAGATCAGGTACTAGCAGTGCTGCTGAAGGAAATGAACCTCAAACTACACCCTAAAAATTAAAAATGCAAAGGTGGAAGGAGGTAACATCATGTTCTCTAGGTGTTAAGAACAAGGCTAAAGATGTTTGTGTCATTTATCTTATGCCAAGATATGGCAGGACAGGATAAAACACCTGAAAGCCTCCCAAGCTAATGGGGAAGGTGTTAGAAATCATCCTCAGCAGGCAGCAGGTGTATCATGCTCCATCTTCATCAGAGCACTATTAATAGAGCGAATATTTTTAAGCACAGGTTTCCTAAAACTTTTCCTCATCCTTCATGCCTGTTCCACTGATGCACAAAACTTTCTGTGTTGGTTTCATGGGTAGTCCTGGCCCTTTCTACAAAATACCCACCACTGAAATCCTACAACAGCTCAGGGCATCTGCTTCCCTCTCTAAGTTAGATGTTGCCCAACAGGGAATCACTGAAGATACTCTGACATTTGGGGCAACATCTCAGTGTTAACAGTGCCAGGATCATTTGCTGAAATCACAGAATCATCATCCAGTGATAAGGGTTGGAAGGGACCTCAAAGACCATCTCACTCCCCCCCTGCCCTGGGCAGGGACACCTTCCACTAGCCCAGGTTGCTCCAAGCCCCATCCAACCTGGCCTTGGACACTTCCAGGGATGAAGAAGCCAAGGCTTCTCTGGGCAACCTGTGCCAGGGCCTCACCACCCTCACAGGTAAGAATTTCTTCCTATTATCCCATCTAAACCTCTCTTTCCATTTAAAGCCATTCCCCCAACTGGTGAGTGTTGAACGAGGCCCCGTGGCCTAAAACAGAGAAACCTGTGCACCAGTCAATCTGGTGCACTAGCACACTGAGGGCACAAAAGGAGACATTGAAACTGGTTCCACACCTAATGCAGAGTTTGGGGCACATTTCCTGGCTCTTCTGCTGCTTTTTAGGCTTGTCAGCCACACTGTAGGAAAACAAAAATCATGGGAAATAAAAAAGACTAAGTAAAAATGGCATCAAAGCAAATGTAAACAAAAATACTTTTTCAAACCTCTCTGGAAGACCAGAGCAGGTACAGCACTCAACAGCATTTTGCCCAAAAACCAGGGGCTTGGACCTGCAAACCCTTACCACGACTTAGGGCTTTATCTCTATGTTATCTCCACTGAACAAGCAGCCACCATCTGCCCATGCCAATGGGCATGGACAAGGAATTCTGCTGGGCTCAGTGGAACAGTCTCATGCAGGGTATGTCCGTGGTCAAGGCAATTTTCTGGTTTTGTTTTGTTTTGGGTTCCCCCGCCCCCCCCAAATTATGTTAAATGAGAACTTGAAATCTCCCCCATCCTAGTACTTTTCCCCTTAGAAAAATAATCTGAGATAATACCATTTTATTCTGTGTCTAGATGAAAAAAGGCTTCCTTACATACTAAAACAGTCATAATGCTCAGATGACACGGACAAAATTCTTCTCACCTAAGTATCATTGCCAGTCTAAATGTAAAATTATCTTTTTGGTCCCATTTGTAGCGCAGAGAATTCTGGTACTTCTGGAGAGTCCCAGATGTTATTCTGAACACCTAACGGCAGGTGAGATGAATCCCTTGCTAATCCCACAAGCAGGAGGAGGTAACACTGGGCCATCCTTGCTGCCCTCCTGCCAGAGACTCAGAGGACCCCTAAAGGTTTCCCAAAGCCTTGTGAGGGAAGCAAGTGCTAAAGACACAGAAAGAACCAGTGATTTAGAGGCACAGTGGCAGTATTAATTAATGTGGATTTCCCATACTCAGATCAGGTTATTCTCTTTGACTATTCCAAATACACGTCAACATGACGCTGAATTCAACACCCAAAAACTCATCTGCAGGCAAAAGCATACTCAGTTTTGCCCATCTCTAACAAAGTAACTGAAGGGCCCTGTGCACTGATCTACAGGCTCACCTAAACCTCAGCCGAGTTCGGATTTACCCTCCCAGCTCTACACTGTGCTTTTGCCTGTGATGCACCTCCCTCTCCAACAGTGCTGGGTGGGCTCCTCTACTTCACCTGTGCCCAAAATGCTGGGCCTTGAATCTGTAAGCATGGGGAAAAAAGCCTTTTTTCAAAGGGAGCTCTCCCTGGTTTTGGGGTTCTGGTTGTCCTGACAGCCTGCTGGACCGTATTTTGGGAGGTGGGAGCAGTACCTGGCTGGTGAGCCAGGAGCAGAGCTTAGGAAGAGCCAGAGTGTGATGACATGTTAAGTAGAGTGTGACGATCTTCTTAACAAATTAAAGCTTAGGCCAGAGCCAAACCCAAGTATTCTCGGAAACATCTACTGAACTACAGCTCAAAAATAAAAGCACTGACACGTTATTTCGGTCAAGAAACGAGAATAAAGCAATTTACCAAGATTGTTGTCCGTTAGCACTTCCTTGACCCTCTTTGTGATGCCGTATGTGTCCAGCTCGGGGGACATGGCCACCAGTTCCTGGATGCTCAGTGCCGAGTGGCCCGACAGCGGCAAAGGGGTCGTGGATTGGGATTCGGAAGCAGGCGGCTCGCTGGATTCTTGGGATTTGCCGTCCTTACTTGTCTCTATAGCGGGGCAGGGCTGCTGTACCAATTCAGTCAGGCTTTTCACTGATTCACTGGAACTCATGGGAGATTCAGGAGCAGGACTGCAACTGGCAGAAGTCTTTGGAGTACTTTCTGTAATCGAAAAAAAAAAAAAAGAGAAAAAAGGCCCCACTTTAGCATAATTGTAATGTTTTGATTGCAGGATATTTAACTTTCCTTCTCATTTATATTCTACCTACTTAAAGAAATGCCTAAGTATGCAAAATTCTACTTGCTGTGACTTGGGTACTAAAAAGCCTCTTCTTAAAAACAGACTTATTTTCTAATTTTATCTTGAGTCATCTCTGATTTCTTATAAAGACAAGATGTACAAATACAAATAAAAATCAGGAAAAAAACCGGAGTGCAATAGTCTGTAAGTTTGCAAGCAATTTCCTTGGTCAGGAAATCTCACAGTTTTGCTTGCCACAACATTTTTATATAAAGATGCTTTTAAAGCTGCCATTATAGACTGGTTTAAGCCTCCTTTTGTGACTTGCAGGAAACTCACTGAGCCACTGTTTTTGTGGTGCCAGTGAGGGATTTTCTACAACTGATACAACTCTATATCTTGAGAGTGTTATTGATTTCATTTTGTTTCTTATCACACGCATCACATTTTTGCAATTCTCTTTGTCCAGAAATAACAAGATTAAAATACAGTTTGTAATTATGCTGTATTAATTAACATGTTTGAGAATCCAACATAAAGATAGTGAGTGGATCAGGAGACGCCCAAATCTGTTATTGTGACACTTGGTTTAAAAGAAAGCTTTCCCAATCTGTTAATTTGCCAACAACAATAGGTTCTGTACAGAATGTTTTCCCCCAATAAATTTATCTCTAACAGAACGTACTGACTGAGCTTATCCAGAGAATCCAGACATCTCAGGGTACACTCTGAACGTTTTTAAAAGCAACAACACGTAGACAAGGCGGTTTACAAGAACAATTCCCCCCCACAAGATAAAGGGCACATGTGATTTCTCCATCCAGTCCTTTCCCATTTTTGTGGGGCTGCTTCCTCCTCCTTGCTGTCTCCCATCTCCTGACCTGACCCGGTTAATCTCATGGATCTCAGCCTCATCCATCAGTGCGTTTGTCTCCAGCCCTCTGCAGAAAGTTTACAGAGCTCTCAGTTGTACAAGGATGAGGCCAGACTCCTCCAAAACTGTTTTCTGGGCCCTGCAGTGCTACTATGAGAGGGTCCTCTCCCAGCCCCCAGTCCCATCCCTGCCATGGCAATGGCTGAGAGCAAAATCACTATTTTTTCAGTTTGCTCTTTTGTTTCCAAGAATATTTATCAATGTCAAATAATTACAGAACATACAGCATGGAAACATATCCCAAATACCAAGGGGAAATACTACAGAAGTAAAAGGCAGGCTCAAATGAGGCAAGGTGCACAGAATAACTCTCGTTCAGGGTACTGGAAGCTTTCACATGCTGCATTCAAGAGGCTCCCTGACACGCTCACAGGAAGTTGCTCTCTCAAACCAAAAAATCTGACTTTCCCCTTAGTGCTTTATGAGAGATGCAAAAGAGGCAGACATAAAGGAAAGCGAGGTGCATATAAATCTTTAAGGTAATCAGCATCCTGCAAATCCTATTTCTTTTCTCTGCTCACCCTGGGTCATCACACAACCGAATAAACCCCCGCAAACGTTATTTTTGTATCGGGAGCAGCAAAGGAATCGTACAGTAAATTTGCCCTGATTCACCCATGCGAGGGACCAATTTGGCAGATCATCCATCTTGTTCACTGTACACTGTCAGGGATGGCATGAATTCCCTACATGATAAACAGATTTCTTCTCAGGTCTGTGTCCTTTAACCCACAGCAAGGTCAAAATTATGGCTGCCAAGCTAATAAAGCGCACGGCACTCGTTCAACTTCCCTCTAATTTTGTCCCTTGTGCCAGCTTATACAAATCTTCCTGAATAACTAGAGCAGCTGCAAATTTCCTATACAATTCCTGAGCTGCGCGCCGCGAACCTCACGCGCACGGCAGAGAGCAGGGGGGGATAAAAAGCCAAAATAAAGAAAAAAAAACCAACCCCAAACAAAACTAACAAAACCAACCACGCAGGACTAAACAAAAGCATTTCCTGACGCTTCCCTCTCCCTCTCCTTTCCCTGCCCACCCTAATTACGAACACAACAGAGGTAATCTGTGTTATCATCTATCACTGAGATGCTCTCTGTTGCTCACATATTAAGCTTATTTATTTTTTATAGCACATATCAAGAGCTTACTTGAATTTCATTTTTAAGACCAATCTGCTGCTTATTTGCTCAAAAAGGTGGGATTAGCTCAATTTAATTTTGGAAGGCAGTGCAGATGACAAACTGCTTTTTTTTCCCCACCGAAAGGCAAGTGTACAGTGACTTCTGGCAAAGCATTATGCACTTATACCACAAATAACTCAAAATATGTTCCCCATTCATTTTTAGCATTTTTCCCTTCTGGAAAAACATTTTCAAGATCACATAAATATTTGAGGAAAAGATACATTATTTGGGAAAGTAAATTCGATAATCAAATAATGCAAACATTTCCCGTTAATCTACTTAAAAAAATTAAATAGACATTCAGAGTACAAGTGACTGCTGACAGAACAAAGGGGAAAATTGACTGTATTCACTATTCCAGATTTCACTGTCAATCCACTGCCATTTCCCATGTTTTATGAAATAATTTGTCTGTATTCATTTCCCTCAAGTTCCTCACAAGACAAAGACACAAATTCAGGACATCTGAAAAATATACATTAAGATTTCCAAAGTAGCAATTGAACATTTCCAATGAAAATAATACACTGAAAGCTTATTTCTTTAAAACCTGCTCTGCTTTTTTAACCCCAGACTGCTCTGAAGGATAGCACTAACTTTAGAGCAAGCCAGTTTCTTATGAGTAAGTGATATCCACTGTATGTTTTCACATTTGTGCTTAGTGAGGAAGACACCGTTTTGCCAATATAAAAGTAAAACTGCATTACAGGTTGTGCAACCTGCAAACCCCATGGCCACCATTTATTGATGAAATGACTTTAATAACTTCCAGGTAAACTTTGCTGTACCAAAGGGGCGTTGCAGTTTGCTTTCCAACAGCCTGTATCCAATTTAAAACGTGAGGGAAAAGTCCACAAGCTTCAAAAATAAGGTGCTGGAAGTAAAGAGCTGGAGAGATCGAGAGAGTCCCCAGTGATGAGGTCATTGCAGAACCTGGGGATTTTTTAAGTCCCAGGAAGCCAAAGAAATCAGTCGTGCCCTGAGCTTTACAGAGGATGGGAGAAACAGGGTGTCCCCAAACTATGGGAACAGGGTGACCATCAGACCCTTCATGTGATGAAGACCCAGCTTAACATGACAGTTTAAAATGACCAGAAAACACATGCAACTTTTGCACAATTAGAGGCTGTTGCTCACAAACGCTATTAAAGATTCAAATACACCATAAATGTATTTAAATTATCCGAAATCTTCTAAAAATGCAAGTGTAACAGAGTTACGAAAGGGCAAAGTTTCTACCAGGCTCTTTTTACATTATTAATTCAAAATACAGTCTGGGGAATAGAGAAGTTAGGCACTTCCAACCAATTTCAAAAAGCACATTCAAATATGGAGCACAGAAAATAATAATCAAATGCAAATCAAGTACTAGAAGAGATGTTTTCAGAAATGGGCCAGCAATCTGAAATATTTGGCAAGTGCAGCTGGCCTCCATTCGTAGCTAAAACATGAAGAGAACCAAACACCAACACTGGCTATTTCACAGGCAAGTATGTCTTCAAAAAAGACAAATACACCTGCTGCAGTTTGCCAGTGCCAGAGAGCCATTGCTGGGAACACATCACTCCTGGTATAACACAAGGGCCTTATTCTTTAAGTCAGGACTTTCTTCCCTTTTGCTTTTTCCTACTACAGTACTAGAGAGGGATACACAGTCTGAATTGAAGATGTACAGATTAATGGAAACAAAGCCAACATTCCACAAACACCTTCTGGTTTTCTTTTTAAACACTATTTCCCGAATGTAATACTGCTGCTTGAATCACCATCTTACTGCAACAACACCGCAAATCATCATCAGAACCTGCCCATTCCCCTCCCCACCCCTTGGTATCCGTTAAGAAACTAAATTAGTTTTGAGAACAATTTAGCAAATAAGACTGGGGTCTGTCTGAGTATTTTAAAAAACTGCTTGAGAACCACAACAAAGTGACCTTGCCTTGATTACATGAACACAAAGAAATCTTTTGTGGCCTTGCATTCCCTTGCACAATGAATGAAACCAAATGCTGCTTTGGTCCCATCCAGCCCCTACACCTTCCCCATAGCTTCTGTCATGACAGTGTTTTGGAAAATGGGAGAAAGTCTGAAAACAGAGTTCTGGTCTCAATTCATTGGTTGTGGTGGTTTTCCTGAACTTCACATTAGATTTTCTTATTCTCCAACCACAAGATTTCCCAGCCCCGTGCTGTCCCAGCCCTTGGTCCTCAATTGCTTGACTGTCCCACTGGTGGCCTGCAGATTACCTGGAAAACACTTCTCCCAACACAGTATCAGCCTGACACATCCCTCTACAAGGTCTGATCATGTTCTGCCATCATAATGTGACAAAACCCCTGCAGTGTGTAAGGAATCACAGGGTGTACAGGGCTCCCCTCCCGCAGTGCTCCTGCGCATCACCCCACTCTGCGCAGGAACTCAGGGCAGACATTCGGTTTATCCTGAAAAACTGCAGGGCACTGGTCAGGAAGGACCATTTCTGTGATGTACAGGAATTCTTCTGACCACAGGAAGGCATCCAACGTGCCCCCTGGTACCGGCACAGCTCAGATCCACAGCACAGCTCAGCTGGAGGCTCCCGCCGAGGCTCAGGACACCTCGGATTGCAAAGACTTGCAGGTGACACCTGCTCCAACCTCCCCAGAAAATCACAGACATCTACACGACCCGACACCAGTCCCGGGTGTCTCCCCCTCAACACAGGTATCCAGATGAGGGAGCAGAGTTGAGACATGGATACGGTTTCACCAGTCCCAGAGGCATCGCGTCTGCCAGCACGGACGGATTCCTCCAGTGGAGTTCCTTGTATGCGTTTTGAGAGCTGCAGGTTTGCTACTTTTGCTCAGACCCTGCCTCACCTCTGAAGGCAAACTGACTTTAAATCCACTTGTAAATCAAAAGTTCAAAGATTTGGACAAGATAATCTGAATTTTTGAGCATAAACCACAAGCCCAACGCTCTGGGCCTCTCCTCCCGGCACACTTGCCCATCCATAAAGACGCCCTGTACTTCTGGAACTGCAGGGAGAATAACCTGTCCAACCTTTGCTGCTATCACAGGCTTAGCTAATAAACTGCAAAAGGACTCAAGGGGAATGAGGTACAGAACATGGTGAAGTTGGGGAAGACCATGCAAAACACAGAAGGTATTCAGGGGCCTCTAAAAGGATTATGAAAAATATTATATTCTAAAGACAGCAGGCAGACAACAGCTGCCTTAAGTTTCAGAGTGAAGTGGATTGAAAAAGCAGATCCACTATAATTTTCAGAGACAAATCTCAGTAGTTTATCTGATCCACTATTTAAATTTCAATACACAGTCCTCTATCTGCAGTAATAATAACCTAAATTCCATTTAGTGTTCATTTGAGCAGTCAGGATAAAGTCATTTCTTATTATCTCCCCACTGTGTAAAAAACAGCTTGAAGGTAGGAAGTCAGCAAGCATTTTCACCAAAAAGTAATTATTGTAAGTGACATTTTTACTGCTGGCATGCCATAAGGCGAACTGCGCATTTGGAAGGACAAGTTGCTAAAACAAAATGACAGGGTACTCTGTGACATTCCGACGAGAACCCAAACACGATTTCACTGGCGCTGGCTTTGATGCACCACTTCTCCCGATGTCCAAAGCTCAGGCTTCAGGTTTATGCCAAACTAGTCAAATACAAAGTTCCTTCTGGAGGAACAGGGGGGGAATGGCCACGTCCTGAGCGCGGTGGAGCATCCCGGGCTCTGCTGGTTCCATTTTTTGGCATGTTAATAGGGAAGATGAAAGCAGACAAACATGGACAGGAGATTTCTCTGCAACCTCTTAAAAGAGCATTTGCTACTTCAGGGCTGCATTTACCTCCTCGTGCAGATTAGTTAATGGACAACAACAGACCTGGCAGGTTGCCTGAGATCAAAGTGTCTCACACTGGGACTGGATTAGTTTCCGTTTTTCCCGATGATGAGGCTGCCCATTCTATCCACTTTGCAGACCAAAACCTGGTGTGTGCTGTCCTGAGAATCAGGGCCTGATCCCACACAGCTGATCAGCATCCTCAGGACAACTGTGGTTGTCAGTTCAGCTTCCCAGGATCTGAAAATTTCAGGGAGAGATTTTTTCCCTCCCATCTAATTTTACCTTTAGCCATGGCTGCCTTTGCAGGGTAAAATCACAGAATGGTTTGGGTTGGTGATGGATCTTAAAGCTCAACTCATTCCAACCCCCTGCCATGGGCAGGGACACCTTCCACTGGACCAGGTTACTCCAAGCCCCATGCAACCTGGCCTTGGAGACTTCCAGGGATGAAAAGAATGTAGCGTTCTAAACTTAATCTACTAAAGCACCATAATAACAACTCTCCTCACTGCAGTGAGTGCAGCACAAGTCTGAACTACGTAATAAAGCTGAGCAGCATTTGTGGAAGAGCACTACAACTCATCCCTCTTCTGACTAATTAACGAAAACACCCGTGAAAGCGCTTTCTCCCAGGTAGTGCTTTTGGTGGATTTACTCCAAGTGAGTGAACCTTGCCTAGTCACAATTTGCAAATTAATGTGGCTTATTAAAATATGATCCTCCCTACAGTTATAAACTCCCCCAGTTCTATATAGGGAGTACACGAACCTCCCTGCAGTTTGCGTATGTAATGATGTGAAATACGTAGGTACAGGCACTTGGAGTTGCAAGCCCTCGTTAGAGTTACAATTATAGATTCCCACTCTGACCATGGAGAATTTGTTTGTTTGTTTGTTTCATAAACGTTATAACTTTGGGGAAAATGTTATTTTGGGTCTTGGCTCAGAGGGAGATTTTATGTGGATGGGGGGAGGGATCAAAGGAGAACTCCTTTAGGAAAGTGTGCAGATGTATGTGTGTCTGCATTGAAAGGGGAGGAACCAGCTTTGGTTAACTCTGGAATTACTGGGCTAATATAAAAATAAAGGTTCCCACTCTGCATATTAGTATCTGTTAAGTGTCAGGAGCACATAAAACTGAATAATCAGAGCAGATGTTAGAAATACCTGCTTCTGAGTCTTGCTGAAGGATTACATGGCATTGCTGCAATTTTATGTTGCACTTTCTATAACTATTAGCTCTGTGCCCGTATGAAAAAAACGTGTTTTCAGCTGCTCTGGAAAGCAGAAGGAGCTGAAAAAACCAGATGAAGTTCAGAAAAGAGCAAGTAAGATGGGAGTTGGCGACAGGCTCATCAGGAGAGATTTACAGTTTAAAAGTTCTTTGGGACGTTGGGCAACCAATTCTCTTCAACGAACCCACAACCACAAACGCCTCAGAGTCTTGGAAATCCCACTATTGTGCCCAAAGCTATGTTAAAACCTATGTTAAGGCTACACAAACTGAAACCATCAAGCTTCTACTGAGTTAGGAGGACTTGGCAGTACAGATTGCTCCCAAGGGCAGCCTGAGCATGAGGATGTTTGGAATCTTGTGCAGGAAGATACAACTGGAGTTAATTAAGGTGAAATGTTGGGCTGAGATCTACTGAACTTTGGGACAGATACACCAAGCCCTGACACAACCACACCACCTGAGAAAACCCTCAAATAAGAAGAATTAAGAGACATTTCTGCAATGGCCTGGAAGAAAGATGGGGCCTCTATATAGCCATGATCCTGAGCACTATT
>VZRE01010708.1:225819-313310 GCA_013396775.1 Cephalopterus ornatus
AAGGGGGGGGGGGGGGAACCTTGAGATTTTTTTAGCTAGATGTAGACACACAAACATCAGAGCAACGCTCAGGTCAGGCCGACAGCCCCAAATCATTCCAGGATTCTAAGATTCTTGAGACAAAAGTGGGGTCTAAGCATTGAAGAGGCTGAATGATAATTTTTTTGGCTTTACAGCTCACCTTTAAACAATTAAAAACCCCTTTCTAAAAATAAACCATATTTTAAATTAGGTGATTAACGGCAGAATCACGGCTGCTTTAAAAGACATTGCCCTACTCTGCCAATCTTCATTTAATATTCAGAGTTTTCGTGTTTCTGTAACTTAGCCTGAAATCAATATTTAGAAATAACTGCTGGAAAATATTTTCAATAACCTTATTATTAAACCAGCTTGTGTGCAGAAGCTTTATTAAGGATTTTCTGAATGCTAAAACAAATATGTCATGGAAGCAATCAATCAAGTTGCCACAACCCCACAGTGTTATATTTTTAGTATAATCAAGATAAACGCGTGCACAATAGCTTTTGGAAAACAGAGTCAGAGCCTCTAAGAAGACGTTCTGCTGCATTTGGGGTGTCAGTGTTGACTTGCTGACCTTGCGATTTAATGTGTTAAACTCACTTCAACGTGGCACCAATTTTATGACTATTTGTTGTCCTCCTCTGTCCTGACCCTGAGTGTGAAGGTATTTCTACCTCCTCCTTTGAGATTTTAACCTCTTGTCTGCTCTGGAGCAGAGTCTGAAGCAGAATGCATATGTGCTCTGTGCACTGCATTTAAATATATCTCCCCCACTAAACAATGTGGACATTCATTTGCCACGGGCGATATCCATATGGGATGGATCCAAGGCTAATGACCGCCTTCCCTCCTTCCCAACAGACAATCCCATCCACCATCCTCTGCACAGTGGGTTGTTCCTCATCGTAGAGGAAAGCAGCCGAGGAAAAGAGTGACCCTGAGCAGTGCTGCACTGAAGGAACTCCTTTTTCGGAGGAGTACGGGGGTAAAGTACTGAAACAAAATGACATTTACATTGTACGCAACAATATTATAAAAGCTATTAAGGTACATTATTTTACACATCCTCATAATCTCTCCATACTGCTTTACTTAATTTGTGATAAAATTGTTGAGAAAGGGTACTTAATGTAGGACAGTCAGTAAAAGTAATTTATCATCTTCCCGCTTCGGTGCTCACGTTATCAGCGAACTCATTTTCTGCATTCATCATGCAATCAGCCTATTATTTGCATATTAATCAGGCAGTGGACCATGAAAGAGCCGCATCCCAGCCAAATGCTGCACTATCTCAGGAGGAACACTCAGTAATTATCATACATCAGTGTTATGATGTGGTAATTGATTATAACATCTTTCTGTTGCCCCTGGGGAGTCCCACTGCTAACCCAGCTTCAGGCATTCTGTGCAGATTTTTCTCTGAAAATTAGAGAAACCATTGCTGTCCTTTTATTAATGTTTTTTACCTTTACAATAGACAGCTCTCTGAGCATTTCCAAGGTACTTCTGCCTTTCTTTTTTATTTTTTTTTTTAATGAAAGCTTCATCAGGGAAAACACCTGCCTCCGATCAGAAAAAGTGAAAAAAATCCAAACCATCCAAACTAAACCCTCTCCCCCCCAAAAAAACCCAGTTGGGCTCGTTCGTGTTTGTCCTCTCCCTTTCAAGGGCTGGTGGCTTTTTAGGTGCTGGTGTTGCTTACATAATGCCCTTCCCCATCAAACACAACAAAATGTTGCAACTTCAATAGACAGTAATTGCAAAGTTCGCATAAAGGCAGTTAAAGTTGCTTTATTTAGGTGCCAAATGAGAGGCTAATTTTGGTCCTCTAGTAAAGGACAAATGAAACATCTGCCAGTTCAAACCTGAACTATTTTTAGGACCCAAGTTCCAGAGGGGTAAAGGAGAGAAACAAACACAAAGCTCGGCCGTGGTGAGTCTCACACCTCCTTCATGTGTGAACCAGGCAGAGGAGCCGGAGGGGCAGCCCCCACCTGGAAAGGGGGGATGGCTCTGGAGACGAGTCCAGAAGGGACCATCTCATGCCAGAGAATAGAGAAGGATGTTTTTGCAATGGCATGGAGGGCCAGAACAATGGGGGAATGGCTTCAAACTGCCAGAGGGCAGCAATAGATGGGATAATGGGAAGAAATTCTTCTCTGTGAGGGTGGGGAGGCCCTGGCACAGGTTGCCCAGAGGAGCTGTGGCTGCCCCATCCCGGGAAGTGTCCAAGGCCAGGCTGGATGGGGCTTGGAGCAACCTGGGCTAGTGGAAGGAGTCAGTTCCCATGGCAGGGGGTGGAATGAGATGAGCTTTAAGGCCCCTTCCAACCCAAGCCATTCTGTGATTCTATGTTAAGTTTCTATCAGCAACATCTTTGACAAGTATAAATACTGGACATGTACTATCAGGCCTATTTTACATTTCTTCTTATTATATTCTCTCCTGTCATTGACTTTTTAATCACACAGTTTCCTATTTTCACTTTTATTCAAATTTGATCTCAAACCCACTTCGCTTTGTTTTCAATGCAAGTTGTGTTTCTCATCAGATTTCAAATAATCACTGGATTCTTTCATTTGCTGTTTCTCTGGATGGCTGCTGGCAAATTAAAAAGCCTCCAACACCCATCAAATTAGGTGAGACAAATCCATCAGTTTTTCTCGCACCCTAATGCAAAGGACAGCCTAGAAGGTAACTTAGAAGATATTAATTTTCTGGTAATATTCTGGTTTTTCTTCTTGGGAATGATTTGCTATCAAGCAATATATAACTCTATAATCAGAACAGGCTGTTTATTTCCCTCATTCAGGGCTGCTCGGTGGAGAGGATTTTCATCCCCATTATAAGATGGAAATAACAACTCGCAAGTTCGGTGCTCACACACCTTTTTTTCCCAGTATTTTGGGAGGAAAATAGCCCATTATCTGTTCTTTGAATTGAAAGCAAGGTAATTTTCATCCAGCAGAGGCTCATCTGGTAATTTGCTGAGCAGCAGTTGGGCTGTTGCCCGGGGACGGCCAAGAGCGCGGTGGCCACGATGACCATTTCCATCCCGCCGGTGGCCACGGGGCTGGACCTGCAGCCCTTTCCTTTCCCCACAAGCAACCAGAAGACCAACATGAGCTTCTGCCAGCTGCCAGAGTCTTCCATTCCCAACAGAAAAATATCTGCTCCCTTCAGAGAAGAGCCTTTCCGACCTCTTCTGCAGCTGCCAGCCCACGGGGGACAGATCCCAGCCATCGCCCCGGCTCGTGACCCTCCCTGGAGCTGCCTGGCCCTCCTGCACCGCAGCACAACAGCCACAGCCTCGCTCGTGTCTCTGGGCTGCTCCAGTTATTTGGCTATTTGGCTTTCTAACGTCTCAGCTCATCCTTTTCCACCCAGCTCCTCTGCTGGCAGCAGGGAGGGGAGGTGATGTGGGCCCCCTCCCCGAAGGAGGCTGCTCGTCTCCAAATGCACACGCAGAGGGAAAAGAAAATGCTGGTAATTAATGAAATGAAATAGTAATGAAAGGAACAACAAGTGGAACTTACAGAGCCCCACTACTCAATGGCCACGGTTTCTTTCACTAACTGCATCCACTTTTTGGCAACTATTATGGCAACTGGTACTCTATGAACTACCTGAGAAGCCTCGCAGAAATAACAGTCAGGAAAGTTTCTTTTACCACACAACTTAAAAAATATATTAATTCATTAATTCTAACCTTATAAATGAAGACTTTGAGGATGAGGCATCCAGCTGCACATGAGGCTCCTTACAGGGGAGGATCTTCTCCTGCACACCAAGGAGGACTGAGCATAAAGGACCCACATTCCCAAATCAACCACCAAAATAAAACATAGCTTCAACTCGACAGATTCTCCAAAATGGCTGCCAGGAACCCCTAACTGCACTTCAGAGTGAACTAAATTTGTCTTCAGGATGCAGCACAAGTCTCCTCTTTGCTGTAACATTAAGAGTGTGTTGGTGTTTTGTCACTGTAATTCAGCCACAAGGAATATCTGCCCAGAAAACAGTGTTCACTCTCTGATCAGGTATTTTGCTTTAGCACTTTTATAACAGCAAAACTGTGACCACGGTGAGGATGAAGTCATATTCTACAAGTTTAATGACTGGGTGGTTTAATGGACAGAGAAGAATGCAACTAAGACAGGAATTTCTCCATAAATACTGGCTATTTGCAAAGCATCACGGATGGAAAAGGATCAGGGCCATGCAAGGCAGCCTGGGGAGGAGAGACCTCAGCAGGAGGAAGGAATAACCAGCACTCAGAGCCAATGTTATGTTCAGAATGAACTTGAAACACTGCCTTCATGCTGCATTTCCAGGTCCCAGGAAGGTGCCTTGACAGTGATTCTCCTGGCTTTACTGATACCAGAAGGGCTGCCAGGGAGGTTCTCATGGTCCAAATGTCAGGGAAATGGCACAGAACATGATCACACACGTTAAAGACAGACTACAACAGCTGCCCGTATGAGGAGCCAAGTGATATCCTATGGTTTGAAATCAAGACAGCCAAGGCCAACTGTTTCCGAGCTGCAATCCCAAACCACAGAGGAGGAACGTGGAAACTTCACCAGCACACACCAGTGTGCTCCAGGGACAGCATGGAGGTAAGTGCTTGGCTGACGTAGCTGTTCAGCTCTGAACTTCAAAAATGCATCTGCACCTCGCACAAAAGGCCACAACCTTCTGAACCCACAGACTCAAAACTTCGTCATCAAACACAAACCATCTATGCAAGGAATTCCTGCAGTCCAACCACTCAGCTGTTGGAGTCATGGGATGCCCCTCCTCTTCCATTTCACAGACTACAATAAACCACAGACATTTCACGTCACACATTTTTATTAACCTGGAATGCCAGCAAACGACCGCAAAAAACATCTCTCTCATCTTTTTGATTCGCCAACAAAAACCAGCTCCAATTTGGGAAGATCTGTCAGATCGCTTGGGGGATCACATGGTACTAAGAATTCAGCTCTCCATTGTGCTAATCCCAGCTGTGCTCTCAAGCACCACTGGACAGCTCTGGCTGCCCAAAAGAAACCAGAAAGAAATGACCCTGAACCATGGAGAAATGGGGGTAAGAGCTTCTCCACTGCCACCACGTGGCTGATGAGCTCTTCCCATAAGTGAGTCAGGATGGTGTTCCTGAGTATGGACTGCCAGCCCCAAACACACTCCCTCCCCACTTTGTTTCTCTCAGAGTGAGCCAACGTGACACATTCCTCCTGGGATCAGGAAAACGGGAAGATCCTCACAGCACACAGTGAACTACTTGCCCACTCAGCAGCTTCTGTACTGAAAAATGTTCCAGGAATATGTATAACATAAATAAAAATACAATGGATACCCGGGTTTGCCATCATTCCCCACTCTATCTGTTAATATCATAAGCACAGCAAGCCATACTCAATTTTTTCAGATTTGCTTTCCCAAGGGATGATAAGAAGTAATCTCCCTGTTGTTACAAATGTTGTATTTCGAAAAGAAAGCTTTTATGCGTATTTTAGTTGATCTAAATACAGTAGATCATGGGTTTTTAAATCACCAGATAATACGCAATTATCTCGAGCTAGATTCTGATTTTGAAACAAGCTCTAATTAGCTCCCCATTTTATGCTGTTATAATCCTTTCTTCAACTCCCATGAGTGTTACTATTGCTAAGCAGCATGAGGTTAAGGAATGATGGATGATACCCAGAAAGGAAGACAAACAAAAGGGAAATTCAAAATCCCCTGAGATCACCCGCAGCTGTATCGGCAAATGAAGATTTCCACATTAGGTCATAAGACGACCCTTACAGAAACACATACCAAAAAGGCACGTCTTTTTCCCACTGAGTATTTGCAAGTCTTTAATGTAGTATATAGAGAGTGTATGTCCTTCACAGAGGATAAAGACAGAAGTGAATAAAAAATTCAGCTTTCCTGGGAGCAGCTACGAAATCAACAGCACCAAAAAGGAAACGCTGTCTTAAACCTCGTGTAGACACGCAGAACAAGACCCCAAAATAAAACAAACTAATAAAAGCTATACACAGTACAAGTATTTAGAGAAATATCCAAGCCTTCTCCTGGCACATGGCGAGTGTCCAAACCCACCCCAGCTCCCATCATCAGTAATGCAACTAAATAAGGGCCAAATTCATCATGAAAAAATGCTGATGCAGTTGGGTGACACTAATTCAACTTTTTTTTTCCATGTGATTTGGTCTGTGCTTTTGACACATAAATCATTAAAAAGGCAGATTTACCCAAGGGCATTAGAGCATTTAGGTGGAAAGAAATACACAGAAAAAATGTTAGAAAAGGCACAGCGATACTATTTTTGACCACCTAGGGTACAAACACCATTTTTGTGTAAAACATGTTCCCTGAAACTTGCACAAAATCACCAAAGCATTGAAGAAAGGTCACAGGCAGAAAATACAGGTATATACCTGGTTGTCATTTTGGTATAGACTCTTTTTCATAAAATTCATAAATATAGCTTTCAAAGAAGAAAACCAAGCCAGGCTTCTCTTTGCTCTCTCTCTCTCTCTAATTACATAAAATACATATATTTTATCCATTCATTCCCAGAGACTGATGGGTCCATCTGCCCACATGTGAAAATGGAAAATTACTGGACGAAAGACAAGATTTTCATGAATTAGGTGTAAATCAAAACCTTGTGATCTAGAAGTGTAACTAACTGGGTCAGAAATCCAGAAAGTCTTGCTAGTTTGATACAATAGTGCCAAAAAGTAATGAAAATACTCCCAGCTAATAAAAGTTTCGTTACTATGCATGTTGACACTCTGTACACTGAAGACCTTCTTGGCAAAGCACTCAGGAGCCACTCAGTGTATGAGTATAATTTCACTTCTTTCCCTTCATGCATTCAACAAGTTCCAAGCCAATTATATTACACGGAAAAGGCTCCAGACCTTTTCTCGCTTCAAAATTGTTCTGATTAATTTCTGTTTTAAAATTACAAGTATGCAACCTTTTCTGCCTTGATTTTTCCTGGGAAATGTCTCAGAAGACCAGAAAATTGGAGCTGTCTCTCTCTCTTTTTTTTTCCCTCTGCCCTGGAGTGGTGGATCTTTCACAAATGCATAATTATTATTACCTTTTCCAAACTGTTTGCTGCGCTTTTAATTACAGAACAGCTGCTAAGAAAAGGAAATTACCAAACTGCCCGTCCTCATTCAAATAACTTGGTTTTGCTCTTTTGTTCTGCCTGGTGTCACAACCTTCCTTATTCCTTTACACAGAGAAAGGCACCGAGAAAAGAACATTTTGTACAACAATTCTATTTTTAATCCCTTGGAGAGGAGGTAGAAAAGGGCATGAGCCCATTTTCTCATTTGTAAGGGGGCTTTAAGGAACGGGGGAGGACGATCATCAATAATACGATTTTATTAGCTGATAGGAACGTGCCTCCTCACAAAATATTAGCTCAAGGGCAGGAACTGACAAAAGAGACTGGGAGTGTGGGAGGGAACAAAATATCCCGGCAGCAAAACTGAACTTCCTGAAGGAAATCACTTTCAGCTCCCAGCGATCCTCCCGGGAATCCACAAGGTGGTCGGATTTTAATACTATGGGCTTGTCTTTCAATCTTTTATAATTAGAGTTAGTCATAAATATGATGATTAGCAATAACAATGCAGCATTTCCCAGCTCCTCTGATTTCAAATTCCTCTTAAAATGGCTACAATTAATTACTCATATTTTCCACGCTGTCTGAGGCGTTTCTAACTGTGACACTTTACTCTTGCACGGTATTGATTCCACAAAAAAAAAGTAGTCAATGGCATGTTTTTAACGAACCATCACAGGAAATTTCCATGTTCCCTAAATGCTTGGCAATAAGTAACAATAGCCCTATGATTGCAAATCATTTTCTCCCATTTTGGTTTTGTTTTCATGGCTTGTTTTTACTGGGGGCATTTTTTTTTTTTTTTTTTTGCTTTTATCTGTTTATTTTCAACTGCTCTTCTTAAGAAAAACGTGGACTGAATATCGCCACGGATTTTCTTCCAGTAAAATCTTTTAGAATGCAAAATAGTTTCCCAGCAGAGAGGAAAAGCAGTTTGGTTGGGATATTAAGAGTAAAGCCAGCAAGCTGCAGAAAAAAAAAGAGTGTTGCAGAATAGCAGAAAGGTGGAAGAGGAGCACAAATCATCCCTCTCTGTATCCTGGAATGCAGCAATTCTCCAACACAGGGCACTGGCTGAGACTACAGAGCAGGGCACGAGTATTTTTCTAGAGTACAAAACAGCCTGAGTGGTTTGTGTCAGTGAAGCATATCATTGGTAAAAGTCTGTGTGGGTAGAGTTTGGTATCCAACAGCAGGAACACAGCTGTTCTGGTCCGTTCCAGCCTCCCTCCCATCCTGTGGCCATCTTCTAAAACCTTCAGCCACTCACTTCTCTGACACTCAGCTTTGCTGCATCTGCCTTTTTTTTTTTTTTTGCCTTTTTTTTTTGGAAATGGAAAGGGAAAGGAGAAAAAATAAAGGTCAGCTTGGAATATTTAACGAAGCTTGAAAAAGACGTAATGTGGTGTGTTCCCCACCTTGGAATTAACAAAGCAGATTTTGTGCAAAGGAAAGTGGAAAAAAACCCTACCAGCGAGTGAGGCAGCTGCAGTATGTGGATCACATTACAAACCAAGGGCTTGTTTTACAGCCATTGTCACATGTCACATTGATAAGCTGAACTATGGCAAAAAAAAAACAAACCCTACTGAGCCAATGATCTTCAAGATCACACAGAGTCTCTTTACCTAATATATGCAGCTAAATATGTGTACTCCCTACCTCTGCCATAGCAACAAGGAGAGGAGGAGGAGGAATTAACTGCATTAATAAAAAAATTGAAGAGACTCCTGTATGATACAACACAATGTGAGAAACCTCTTGGCATCAAAGCAAACGAAACGTAACAAAAGCACAGAGAATTATTTCAGAGGAAATCATTGAAACCAGCTGATTACCTGAGCTTGCACATCCCTGCTGTAGGGAATCCTGTAATGATGTCACAGAGTGAAGGACTAGATAAGAGAGGAGAGGAAAATCAGGGAACAATAAAAGGAGATGCCAAACCACAAACTAAACAGTAAGCAGGCTCAACAAATAGCAAACTGATCTTGGCAAGGGCTCTCTGCCCAGTTAAGTCAGTGGCATATAAAGGTACGACCGAGGCCAGACTCCAGCCTGGCTTTTCTGTGCCAATGGGAATTAGGGTAAGAGACAGCCACAATAAAAGTGTAATTGCAACGCAGCATTCCCCCTTTAAAGCTTAGTTCTTCTAGCTCACCTCCTGAGACAGCAATCGATATTCTCCCTGGGACAATCCAAATCCCCTATGCGGCCCTAGGAAACAGCACGCGACATTTTCCAGCTCTTTGGCCAAAATTTTTGGAATTACGTCTCATATTCATGCCTAGATAATATCACCCTAATTAGGAACTTGATAACTGCTGCTTATCAATTACGCATAAACGAGCGCTTCGGTCATAAACATTCCCAGCACGTTCCCTTAGGGACTGGCTGGGCTGCCAGGGTGGATGCTGCCACTTCCATAAGGCCTGGACCTGCACCAAAGCTGGCTTACTGCAAATGTCAAAAAAAAAAAATAAAGAAAAAAAAAAGAAAAAAAAAAGATTTCCTCCTCCTCAACTCAAACAACATAGTGGAATTTTAATTACCTTGTCCTTGTTGCTGCCCTTGTGCGGGCAGGACACACTGTCCCAGCTCACCATTCAACCAGAGCTGCATACGAATAAATGGTTCTCGGCCTTTTTGGGTCAATTTACTCCATGGCTTTGGCCTGGAGAGCATGTCACTGACACTTCCTTGGGACAGCCCCAATACCTGAAGTGAAGCAACCAAGAACGGCACGTTAACACACTGGAAGTGGAAAGGGGGGGGTCATTTAAGTCACTTTGGGTTCCTTTTACTGCATCGCTCCAATTGGGTTTGTGTGGACAATTAGAAAAACTGCAAAATGACATCTGTAGATATTCAGATGGAAATGCCTTTTTATTTATTTATTTTTTTTCCTTTTCTGCCGTGTTTCCTTCTGGAACATGGGGTTTTTTTTTCCTGCAGGATCAGGACAGCAGCAGGCTGGTGCGGGATTTGCATGCTTTTCATATTTCGTGTCAGATAGTTTCATCAGTTTTAACAGGAAAAACACCGAGTCCAGGCACACACAGGCAGATGAAACAGGCAATGATTGGCATGTATTTTGTTCTCAAACAAAAATAATTGGGACTTTTGAGACTAGGCCTATATTTGGTTGATTTTCGGGGTATGAATTATAACGATGTGTGTTTTCACCTGTAGCAGCGGCTGCTCCACGTAAGTAAATATTTAAGAATACAGCCGACTGCAGTGGAGGGGGGATTTCAGACAGGCAGAATGTAATTACTTGCCTGGAATTCAGCACAGGTAGAGGAGTTAAAAATCATACTTAATGAAAGCTGCCACGGGATCTTTAATGACCCTGAGAGGTCAGGCTTTTCATTTTACATCTTAGTGAGAAGGTAATAGTGCGATGCCAGCTCCTATTATACTATTACATTGATTCAATTCTTTATAGGGAGAAGAAACAGCAAATGTCCAGCATTTCTTACAGCCTGGGAGGGGTTTTCTGGTGGTCAGGGACCCTCAAAATCCCACGTGCTCAAGGCTTAGGGCCCACAGCGTGAGAACTTCAGGGAGCCTTATCGTGCATCACGTATCTGTAATCAAACATTGCTCAAAAGTGTCTCAGAGCACACTGAGATACCAAGCACCAGGTATAAGAAATGTGAATTCCTGACTTCAGGCTAAGAAAAGGTAGGGGATTTTCCATGTGTTTGTTTAAATACCTCTGTGCACATTTCCAAATAATAAAAAAAAAAAAGGGAAAAATGCTCTCGTGTCCATAATCTTCACTTATAACAAATTGAAGACTATCCAGTCACGACAATGGCATTGCTCAAGTATTCCACGAATTCACTACATTAAGCATGAAATACTGAGCCTCAATAATGTCTGCTTCAGCTTTCAACGTTTCTAACTCGGGGCCCCACTTCTAATTCCAAGTGGCTGAAGCCAACCTCTGTACAAAAAACCTCTGCAATTCCCCAACACAGGGAAGCTAATGCTTTCCTTTGTGAGCTCGTTTCAAATACGTAAGACACGGGGCAAGAACAGTTTTCCGTAAGACACACGTGGCACATCCCCCTCCGTTAAACGGGGCTCTGCACACACGGTAAGGAGCAGAAGGCACATTGACAACACAAGAGAGAACCACTTGTTTACCTTTTCCCCAAAGATCCTTTGGCAGATGCCATTCTTTGCTAGCTTTTCCTTGACCTGCCGCGTTAGCTCTATCGTATCCACCTCCTGGTACATATAAATCTCATACTGCTCGGGTGTCAGTGGAGGAACCGAAGGTTTGGATGGCTTGGACAAGGACACGATAGGGGATGAAGGGAGGGGGCTATTTTGTGGTGTCTCACTGCGGCTCGCCCCAGTCATGCTCAATTCAGAACTCTGGGAGTACGGAGATTCCGCGTTTGGCCACTCTTTCCAATACTCGGAAGAAGACGGTCCTTGGAGCTGGCTACGGTCTGGCCTAGTCTGATTGCTGACCTTTTCTTTTCCACCACTGGCTTCCTCAACTTTTATATCTTCGGGAAGAGCTGCATTTCTTCTCTCATGCTGCACAGTATTCCACCAATGGTCCTTCCAAACACCACCACGTCCCAACTCATTTTTAACATGCCTCAACATACCCTGGGCAGAATCACTTATTCCATGAAGCTCTAAAACAGGTGCCTCCTGAGGCTCCTTTTTGAGCCCAGAGAGGTTCTGCAATGCAGAGATACTGGAATCAGTGACAGATGAATGCTTCTTCAGGGATATGGCCAAAGGAGAATAGCTGGAAACCGAAGACATTGCAGGTGTAGACACTAGTTTGGGGGACAGGATAGAAATGTCAGCTTGAGATAAAGGTGGTGTTTTTAAGGCAGGTTCAAGGGCAGCCTGCTGTGCCTCCATTTCCCGTCGGGCTTGTTGCAGAATGGATCGAATAGCATCATCAGAATTGCCACTGCTAGAGGCAGAAGGCGGCTGAGCCGGCTCAGCTATGAAAAACAACCAAAAGACTAAATGCAACACAGGAATATGCTTTATATTCAACACGTGCTACTGTAAACAGTTCCCTGACACACAAAAACAAAAAAAAAAAGGGGGGGGAGGGGGGCTGAAATACATTTCTGGATGGGAGGGAGGAATTTTCACTAAGCAAAGATTTGCACTTTTCAAAATAAGGTAAGATTTCCAAAGTCCTTCACTGGAAAATTTTGATAGTTGCCAAAGTGCTGGATGTTTGCACGCACAGACTCAGCTGCACAAGTCTGGGATCACTTGCGCTTCCACCATTGTAAAAATTTTCAAATAAATGCCTTTGAAAATCAAGCCTTCACCTCTTCCTCCTCCACCCCCAAGTGGTCAATAACATTTTATGGTTGTATTTACAGAGTTATTTAACCTTTCACTTCTCTCCTTCTCCACAAATGAATCTAACACACACTCAGAACTGAACACAGCTGCATTCACCTGGACAGACTATTAATACCCTCTCACCGTATAAATAAGGTGAGTCCTTTGAACTCCACAAACGTAACACACAAATTACAACAAAGCCAGAACTTTAGGAAGAGATCATCATCATCATTTCATTTGACAAGCTAAATATGCTCCTGCTTCCTGTTTTCTTGTCCCATGGTCTCAACCAGTGAAGTAAACAGCTCTACCAAAGCCAGGCTGACAGCTGCTCATCACCCTCGGCCTTACCCGGAGCTCTGGGATGGAGCCACGGGCGCTTTCAGCAGAGATAACCCCCAAATGCAGTATTCCAGCAGGGAATCAGGATTTGGGTGGCTGTGCTGGAGCAGTTGGGGATGAGCAGAGACTGGAACGTGGGTGGGGAATTATCTCTGCAGAGCCAGGAGGTTTTTGCAATGGCATCTGCTTCTATTTAAGTCCATCTCCACTGAGGTCCCCAGTGCTTGAAAACCAATTCCTCTGAAAGCTCCTCTACGGAGAAGAGGGACAGTGAAGCACTAGGTAGGAGCAGGGAACCCTCCCACTGCAAGTGGCCTCAAAGTGAAATAAGATTTGAAACATGCTGTGTATTACTCTGGTAATATTATGCCTCATCTGAATCCATTTCTGAATTTGCCTCCCTACATTCCTTCCTGTCACGCACTATAAAATACATGAAAAGCTAAGAAATGGGGAAAAAAAAAGACAGTGAGGCTCTCTCTTCTGTTTTATCTGCTGGTTTCATAGGGAGTTTTGAGGCCGAATTAATATTTGAAAGAAAGTCTGAGGTTCTCAGATGAAACATGTTACTGAATAATGTGCTTGCAGTTTCCTGCACACAGCCCTTATTTTTCTCTATGCAATAATTTCTTGTATAAGGTCATATTATTTAGGTCATATATGAACTAGTCTTTTATATTCTGCCATGAGATTAACTTAGTTTTCAATGAAAAGACAAATATCCCAAACTGTAAATCAGTATTTAGTTCAAAAAACAAAACCAGAAGTATTGCACAGTAATTTCCACTTCAGCCCATTAGCAGTACTAGAGACTCTCTTAAAGCTGGGAGGGCAATGGAACAGAAGAAATGTTAATTACATGACAGCATACAGTGAGAAATTAAACTTTTCTCCGGATAAGATGTTAAACTATGGATTTTTTGGGAAAGGATTTGCCAATTCATTCACTGAATACATTCTGTAACCAAAAATAAAGTCATCTAACAGTCAGAACCGAGTTTGCCTTTACAATAATCCGGGTACAGGATGTACAGTGGTGCTGTGTGACTGGTAATTCCTGTCTAGAGTGTGACCTTCACCCCGACAAATCCATCAGTTCCCTCTCCCAGCAGTTCTGTCCCTGGGGCCCGAGTCACAGAGAAAAGAGAAAGTAGGAGCTGTCCCCTTTCCAATGAGCAAACTGGGAGAGGAAAGGATTCTCTAGGTGCCCCTGCAGGTCTGGAGGGCTGCAAAGAAGGCAGAGCTCTGCACAGGGCTAAAGGTGCTCAGAAATCCCATAGGGAGCAGAGCAGAGACCCCACCATGCTGTGACACGTGTGACCTTAACTTGGGATGTCTTAGAGACAGAAACAACCCCACTAAATAATAATAATAAAACCCCTCAACAAAGCTCTTCAAACATACACTGAAGGTTTTAAGGATATAATTATCTGACCAAAAAGCTCATGGCAATTGTTTTAATTAAATTCTGAAATCGAAGGAGCCAGAAACAAAACAAGGCTGTACCTGTTTTCTGTACTTGCAGCTCCCTTTTGGCTTGTTCGAGAATGGATTTGATGGCTTCATCAGAGCCAGTCTCTGTGGTTCGGATTCTTGTGGTTATATTACCTGGAGAGGAAAACAGAACTAATGACACCAGGAAAACCTCTATCTGGTTGTTTCTGTAACACAAAGACACACTGGATATGCTGATATCACAGCCAGCACAACCTGAGGACAGCTTACACACGGCCTTTACCAACATTTACAACCCTAAAAATGTACTTAATAAAAGAAAAACATCCTTGCTGTGCTTGTCTCTAGCTGCCCTGGAATGGTGAGAACATCAGAAGAACTAGCTGGTCATATATTCCTTTTCTATGCCAAGATATATGGATCCATTCTCTTTCCTTTTTTTTTTTTTTTTTTCTTTTGTTTTTGTTTTTGTTTTTGGAGGGGGAGAGGAAACGGAAGGGAAAAGAAGGGAAAGGAAGAAAGCTAAAAAACATAAGCCCAAGAATCAACTTAAAAATGGCATCAGCTGCTAGGCAAAGTAGGGTGAGTGTACATTCAGCACAAAACAGAATTAAAAAGTAACTAGATAAAACTAATTTTTAACTTTCTAGAGGTTAATACATGAGGAGAAAAAGTCACTTAAACGCAGATACCATTTCAAGTACTCTCCAGGTAAGAGCTGAGTGTTTGGTTTTGTTTTTTTTTTTTCTTTTTTAACCTCTAAGGGGAAGAGAAGGAGGGAAAACCATGAAAGCTACTGGCATTTAACTACATTTTTCACTATGAGATTATTGTTTGTAAGTAAGCTAGATAATTTCTGACTGGAGTCAAAATAACTACAGAGTTTTGGGGTCCCTGCTCTAGTTTTTTCTTCTTCCTCATCTTACTAAAAGAAAAATTCTCCAACCTAATCTATAATGAAGAAAAAGGTTCAGACTTCCTGTTCAGTGACAATTTATCAATCTGATGTTCACTTGTCTTGTCTTTCTCATATACAATACTGAACTAAGCATCACACTAATTTAACAGTGTAATAAAGTGGAATTTGTCAGCATAAGCCCCATGAGAAGAAAGAAGTATATTTAGAGCAGAAGCAGTATGGGATTGTTGTTGTAACTGTGCAACTTTCTCCCTCCAAAATCACACAAATAGCAAAGAGAGCATTTCAACAGATCTGGTGATTTTATAAAGCCACCTCTATCACTTAACTCTTTTTATCTGCATACGCAGGGAGGACGGGAGTGGAAAAACTATCCCAACAGGGTTACGTTAGTACAGCAGCAGCAGAATTAGAAAAAGCAAAGTGTTCATCTAACCCATGGTTTGTTTTATACTTACTGTCTGTTTTTCTATCAGATTCCAGGCCAGAATCAAACTGCACAGTTTTAAGGAAACACACAGCTAAAGCACACTCCACTTCCTAGGGATTGACTGCAAAGAAAAACACCTGCCTGTGACGTACCTTCAGACCCATTTCTTCGTTTCGGTACTTCCTGAAATAGTCTGTTCAGGTTCTGGCCTGGATTCTCTGTTGAAAAACAAGTTTGGTAAGAACAAAACAATCAGGGGATGGTTGCTCTGACATCACGGGCTGTGACATGAGGAGCTGGCAGCCTGTCCCTGAGCTCTCCTGGCCCCTCGGGGCCCTGCCTGAGCCGGAGGAACTGGCTACTTGGGAAGAAGCAAGGCTGGCTGATTTGTTAATAAAGATTACAGCTATGTTCGGAAAGGAGATTAGACAGATATAAATAAATGTCTAGAGATACCAAAAATGAAGAGGTTAAAGATGGGCAGATAATCCCCTCAAGTACAATCATCAAAAGGAAGAACAGATTATAAATCTAACAGTGTGTGCTTCCAATTAAACAAAATCTAGGAAAACCCTGCCTGTCCTTTCCAATATTTCTTGACTGTAAACAACTTACTTTTCAGTTTCTCTAAATGTAAATCTCAGTCTTAAGTTGCATCACAATGAAATGCACGTTACCTCTTAAAATCGCTGCCTTAAATATGCAAAGCTGCTTTAAACTGGGATTGTGTTTTAATTACTCATCTCATGCATCACCTACCCTATTTTGTCACAACACTTTGGGGAAAAAGAACACAATCACACAAGACACAACGAAAGCCTGGTCTCAGTAAACAACCCCAAATAAAAATGTGCAAGTGTTTCTGAGGGCTGATACCCCGAGTAGCTGCTGACCCTTTTCACTCCCTATTTAGCTCTGACACAGAGCTCTTGGGAAGCGAGGGATGTGAGTGCCCCTGCTGCTTGCTCCTGCTGACACGCACAAGCCAGCATCTAAAAAAAGCATACGCAAAGATACTAACCTGCTTGAGTGCTGCAAAGCTGAGCTTTCTGTACCTGACACCTGATTTGGGTGAGAACAGCAGCAACGCACAAACCTCCCCGCGAGGGGAAGCTTCGGATTCGTAACATTTGGAACTACGAGGAGGACGGGGCGAGACGCTGGGCAGGAGAGCACTTACCTCTTTGTCTACCCTGGATGCTGCGAAGAGCCAGGATGTTCTGCTCGTCCGAGAGGAACTGCTTCATCTTATGAAATGGCTCCTTGCCTCTCACAGTCAGTTTATTCCATGGCTTTGGCCGGGCCAGGATCTCACTCACAGACCCTTGCGACAGTCCCAACACATAATGTCCAAATATCCGCTGTCCAATATTGTGCTTGATCAACTGCTCTTTCACCTGACGTGCAATTTCGGCCGTGTCTATCTCCTCGCCTTCAGAGATGCTCCCAGCACTTTCTGACTGGCTGGGAGATGGGGCCATGCCATTTACATCCGGGCTTTGTTGTAATGGACTTTGGGAAGATATGGAGTTTGTGCTGTATGGACCTGTTGGAAAAATCATGCTTGTGCTTCCTGCTTCCTGCATTGCCTTGGAGTAGAAGGACTGCATTAGCTGTCGCTGGAGGAGAGAGTTTAGTGCAAATTTTCCTGTGGAGGCCAGGGGTAAGCTGGGGCTCGCCAGGGATGAGCTGAAAAAGTCTTGACTTAAACCCGTTGGTGAGAACTGGTGTGTACCATTAGTATTGGAAGCCTGCTCCCCCGCGTTGCGGAGCAACTGGGAAGGAGGGGAGGCCGGCAAGGTTGCAGGACGCTGACTCTCAGGCTGGTCTTTCCCTTTTCTCCTGGCTGACCCTACAAGGAAGGTCAAACATAATGCATTATGGGGGGTCAAAGAGGGAAAAACCAAGATAAAAAAATGCAAAGTTTGCCCCGCAAAGGGAAAAAAAAAAGTGCAGATTGACACGGGCCAATGAAGTGGCGGTGGGAGTTTTGGTTTGGTTCGGTTTTGGTTTGTTTTTTATTTTTTTTTTTTTGGGGGGGTTTTTTTTGGTTTTGTTTTTTTTTTTTTTTTCCATAATTGAAATTTTTTAAGCCAAACAAGGCCCCCAAAACAAACAACATGCATTTCATGTTTGCACCTTTCTTGTATGTTGCAGCCTGGAGAATCCCCCTTACAGACATTAACACTAGAACAGTTACATGAAGTGCAGTTATACAGTTAAATAAATGCAGTTACAGACAGCAAGTCTCTCTGTTGTCTCTCATTCAAGACATGACTCATTGGACCTGACTGAACCCAAATGCAGCAAACATTTACATTTTGGAACAAACCAATTTGAATAAAGGAATCACCATTAGGTGGATGCACCAAGATCACTCAGTTAAAAGTCATAAAACACTTCAGAATTCAGTAATCCCAGGGCCAGTGGCAACTTTTAACTTTCTTCCAGCTGCAAAAACCATAAGCACTCGAGTATCTGGAAATTCCATGACTTGCCATTTAAAAAATGTGCACGCAAGATGTAAAAACCCACATGAGGAAAGCGGAACGGCAAACACACTTCGCCAAAAAGAAAGGATTTTGTTTTCCCAAGCTGACCTGCTGGTGGCACATCCACGTGTATCAGACAGGAAGGTTATGTTCTACATGCAAACACTGTGCATAACACTGGGGGGGAGGGAGGGAGGGAGGGGAAGAGACTTCTGGTGCCACGGATTTGTTCCCAAAACAGACAACAGCCTCAAACGCTACCACTGGGTACAGCCTCTTCCTCAACCTTTATAGACTCTCTGAGCTCTCCAAGTTCTACGTTATTATCCAGCCTATAAAACTACAGAAATCCAGCGTTATTCAGTGTTCCTCTTGCTTCTTAACCCTTCTGCCATGCATTAGCTCAGACACTCGGCTCTCACTCAGCCCTCCCACCCGTCACAAGACAGCAAGTGAACCAGAACAGCCGAAAATCGTGTCAACCTACCGCTCAGGTCGCTGTTGGTGATGCGCAGCGTGGCATTCTCCGACTGCAGAGAGCGGTTCTTCTCCAGCAGCAGCACCTCCAGCGGTTTGGATGCATCCTAAAGGGAACCAGAGTGGGAGGTTTGTTTCTAAAAGCATTGAGAGGCTCACTCAGGCACTAAAAAGGATTTCAGAAATAAAATAAAAAAACCCACAAGTGCTCGACTCCTCTCTGGACGCAGGGAGGGAGGTCACAGATTTGTGGGAATCACTCCGGGCTCCGACATGAGCCATGGAAGAGATTCGCTGTTTAATTTCCATTGTAAATCATTCATCAATTCTGCATTATTTTGAGATGTGTAACGGAACATTTTCTTAATCCTACTTATTTTTAAATGGTCCTGGCACACTTTCAGTTTAAAAGCTGTAGACTTCTTTTAATCTGATTAAAACAGGAGTTAAGATTATATTATTCCTTCTAGGTCAACTGACCCAAGTTAAGCATTTCCTTGACATTTCCTTTCAGCAGAAACAGTTGGTTCAAAAATAAAATCAGCCACAGAAACCTGCTATTTACCTTCCCCTCAATATCTAACCCCTGATCATTAAAAACCTCATAGAAAATTAATCCCAGGATATCGTTATTCAGTTCAGATTTCAGAAGCAGGACTTTTAATTCATAACCTTTAAACTCAAGTAAGATTAATTTGCTGGAATATCAGAGCTTTCTCAGTACTCAAAGGTTTGTTTTCTTTTGTGAACATCATTTTCAAGGCTAATAAATACTTCAAAATGCTGAAGTCCTTGCTCAGTGTACTGCCTGCACACCACCTCTCATATCTTTAAATGACTCAACTTCACAACATTTTGGTTATTCACTCCAGCACAGCTGAAACATCACTTTGTCCTTGTCCACTTAAAAGAATTTAACAGGCAAAAAATGTTCAGTTCAGCTTTTTACATAAGAAAACATCAGGAAAAACAATGATCGACCCATATGTCTCAACATCAACAGGAAACTGTCGATGCCAACGCCAAGGAATTGCAAGACACAATCTTTGTTAATTAACTGAATTGCTGAAGTAAGTAAGACAACAAAAGTAGGTTCAGTACCTGCCCACCAGAGCTTTCAGATGGTGCAAACTCCATGGATTTCAATATACTGTGGAAGGCAGGGAAAAAAAAATTATTTTCTGTTTCTCCTTTCCACAACAACTCCACTAATGAGCATTAACATTATCGTTTCCTGTTCTCCAGCAACACTACAAGTGGTAACAACTTTCCTTGCAGTAACACAGTCTCATAATGAATATAGAATAACTATTCAAACTAGTTATTGGATAAGAAAATTTTCCCAAGCGTCATCTAAATCATTCCATATGCAATCCCACAAGGCCAGTTTAAAGCGTAAATTTAAAGGTTAATAAGGATATAACATTTTAAGCTGTCAGAAGCGATATAAATTTATCTGTGAAGCTGGAAGGGAATGAAGAAGTTGTAGCAAAGCAACAAAACAAGGGAATCACCACCACAGTACAGCACTTTATATAATATACACCAGCTCACCAGCAAGGAAAATATGCACAAATAATGTTCCCCACCAAGACACTACAGGGTAAAAGGCAGTTTTTCATTTTAATAACCTCCTCGTTCTATGGCAAAGGGAAGACAAAATGGCACAATATTTCTTAAGAAATATGAAAGATCCAAATATTTATAAGTACATTAAGAGAAGAATCTGATAGTCTCATTGTCAATATTTTATATAAATACTGAGTGGTCAAAGGACGTCTCCCTTCAAAGGCTTTCAGTTAGAGTTGTCTCATCTGGCAAACCAGAATCTTACAGGAATCCAAACTTATTACTGTGCTTTGTCATATAAATTTTTTTAAATCAGCCTGCTGCAGGCAGGACATGAACTTCCTCAGACTGAAGCAATAAATGATTTCAGCTTCTTATTGTACAAAGACAACATTCATTTGGTGAAGAAGAACACATAAACAGATATAGATAGTGTTTATATAGCATTTTTCATGTATAAAGCACCAGGAACTTTGTGAGGCAATGAGAATCTGTTTATTCATGTATTAAACTGTATTAAAAGTTGTGGATCATGTACTGAAAGTTGTGGATGGCCCAGCCCTGGGAGTGTTCAAGGCCAGGCTGGATGGGGTTTGGGGCAACCTGGTCTAGTGCAAGGTGTCCCTGCCCATGGCAGGGGGTGGAACAAGGTGGGCTTTAAGGTCCTTTCCAACCCAAACCATTCTGTGGTTCTATAAAATGTGGAAACTGAGTTAAAAAAAAGCAGAGGGACAGTATTAAGACACAGGGACTTGTTCTGGATACCACTAGGAGTCTGCCAGGCACCCATTAACTGCCTCAGACCAGCTCCTCTACGAACCTGTCCCTGCATTAATCCAGAGTCAGATGAGCAATAAGTGACACTCTGGAAATCAGTGGTCTCTGAGTCATTCAAGGTCACTCAAAGTCATAGCAAATCCAAGGAAAAAAGGTCATTCTGAGACAGAAACCTGACGCATTTTGCATCTGTGCATACTCACTGCATAGTGTTAATGCTGACAGGCATTCCTAAAACACAATGATTAACAGAGTCACAAACTTCTGGCAATGACTTTCATTACATGGGCAGCACTGGATGACACCTCTTGCCAGGAGAACTGGCTGTAGGGTAGGGCCATCATCCTACACATGGCACATAAAGCGATGTTGTTAAGACCCTACAAGGGCACAACAGCTCACCAAAAAAGTGCAAAAGGGCTTCTTTTCTGCTATTAATGGACTTGTGCCAGTCAAGGAGAGAGGTTGTGCACTAATGGCCTGAATTCTTAGAGATCCTGACATTATATTGACAACACAGACGTGTTTATTCAGGTTGCAAATCACTGCCGAAAGCCAGCGTTTCTTAGGACACCCCTTCAGGGACACAGCTCTGTCTCCCAGGACTCCAAGGTGCTGAGGGAGATAAACGCCCAGAGACTCATGTAGGGAAAACCCCAGTCACTGGCAGGTCACTGTTTCCATCCTCCCAGGGATTGTGCAGGGAGAACGGCCTCTGCAAGGACAGCAAGTCCTAAAGCATGTCCTCATGACAGTCAAATGAGAAGACTCATCTAAATTTAAAAGAATACCAATTTGTAACAGCAAATTATCACGTGGCAGACTTGCCAAGGCACTTCCCAGGTGCTTCTCCCATTTCAGTCCAGAGCAGCAGCACTTGTGACACGGGTCTCCCAGTGACCCCACTTACCACACTCGGTTTGCCATGCGGAGCAGTCCAGCAGCATCCCAACCACCTTCCTCCTGGATGAGGCTAAACCAAAAGAAGCTGCTCGATCCCCAAGGAGCAGGTGTGAGTGCCCTGACCACGGTGTGCTGCCTCCAGAACCAGGCTGACAGCGGTAGGAAGTGCAAAGTAAGCCTAAACCTATTTAGGGTGGGTATTTGGTTCTCCACACTGAAAGGCTGGCTCTCAAGCCCCGATCCTGCCATTCCAGGCTGCTCAACTGATGCATTTTGCCAGCTGGGACCTTCAGGAAGGATCCTGATCCTCGCAGCAGCGAGCATTTCCAGCGATCATGGAGCAGGCATGTGTAAACCTTGGCTGGAAACTTACTGACCTCTGCCTACCTGAAGTGGATTCTTTGCTACCTGAATTACATTTCTGGCAATTTCACAGGTCATTTCCTATACACTTAGAACCCAAAATATACTAAAAATCAAGCTGATGGCACCTCCAATTGTCCTAAGAGGATTATTCACTCCAGCAGATTAATTTTTTCAAAAAATATGGAAGTTAAACATGTCAAAAATGACTCTTCAAATGTGTCACAAAAGAGACGTTCTCCTCAGGAATTATGAGGAAGCAAAATGTTTCCTCTTTGGATTCCAAGAATATCTTTGCCCATGAGATCTCGACTCAATCTGTGGCTCAAGATCAGTTACCTGCTTTTTAAAGGAATGATCTTGTGACTTGAATCTGCACATCTAAGATGACTTGAAAGATCTCAGTGCAAAGCAAAGTGTGCATTGGGACAGCTCGACTTTCTGTTCGTCTGATCCCGACTGCAAAGGCAGGAGGGTCAGTGCTGTCGTGCTACTCCAGAGGGAACTGAAAGGACACACAGAGCTCTCAGATCTCAAAAATAGGTTTATAAGCCATTGGGCACAAAAGCCAAGGCAGAAAGTGAAGAATCCTCCCATCCCAGATCTTGACACAGGCCCAGTTAAGTTCCCCCAAGGTTAGATGTTGGCTGATACTGAGATCCCTCAGCCTAGAATGACTCTAATATCCTGGGGAGGATTAAGGAAAATACATCAGTGTCAAAAAAAATCCTGAGAAATATATTCTCTTTCTGACTTACTGACAAGATATCTTTTTTTCTGGGTGCAGATGTTATAAGCAGTTCACTTTTGTCACTGTTTCAGGGCACAGGGCAGGTGTAGCAGGATTCAGCGTGAGGGATTCTGATTTACAGCAAAAGACTCTTCATAGCCATTTCCAGCAACAGCCTCACTTCAGATCAGACTGTCACTGCCAGGTGATGCACATTTAGCCTTTAGCACGTCCTCTGGATTAGATGGGAGCAGAGGGGGTGGTGTGAGCGAGCTGCTTGGAGGACACAGCACTGCAAACATCTTCAGTGCTGTCATGGTGTACGGACCCTGGGTCCATAGCTATCTGGCAGATTAGGGGATATAAAAGCTGTAACAGCTGGGAGAACAGGGTTAATTTACTGGCACCCAACCAGGGCCACCCAGGGGATTCTCCCATCTATTTCACTGCAGGCTCATCCTGAGCAGAAACACTGTATGAACCCTCCTCTGTGACAACTTCTCCCAGGCCTCTTACCTGCCTTCCCATCCCTGCCCTCATGTAAGTCAGTGTTGTAAAAAATAAAATTCATTAAAAAAAAAAAGGCAATACTGCCAGGAATACAGGATTTGTATTTAAAGTACAAATGCAAAGTAAACCTAAATGTATTTAGTGTGTACATTGGGTTCCTGACACCAGAAGTCTGGCTTTAAAGCCCCGGTCCTGTTGTACCCCACCCACATTGCATTAAACCAGGTAGGATTCAAAACTCATTTGTTGTCTCAGCACATTTACTTTTAGTATCTCATGTAGCAAATTGGAAGGTTGTGGCCTAATTCCCATTCACTCTTTTACATATGAGGGCATAAACTGGCTGAAATATGAAGGAGAGAACACGGATATATTTACCCCCATCACTTCCAACCTGACGCTTTTTTGAGACCAATTAATAATCAGGAATAATGACCAAAGAAATGGTCAATTCATTTAATTTAAGTGAAACTATACACCCACTGTGAACCAGAACCACAGCCAGCGTGGCTTGAATATATCAGCACCAGGGGCTGGGCAATCGTGGGGCTTGCAAATCCAAAGCTGCTTTCCATATTCTCCGGGGACGTGTAAACAAAAGCACGTGACTACCAGCCTCATCTGAAATACCTCATTAAACAAGGTAACGGGTTATTTCAGTCTTCTTAAAGCACACACAAAAATGCCAGAATGATGAAAGAAGAGATGGGAGTTTCTCGCAGTTATTTAAACCCTGACACTGAACATCTTCCCAGTCAAAAAAGTTCTCTTCTGAACCTGACAGCTTATCTTGTTATAGTTTAAAATGAGGCTCTTTTAAGTCTCTTAAGAAAATCCCTTGAAATAGGAAGAGGCTGTTTGTGGCTTTAGTTTAAAACCACAATATATTAGCAAAAATATACAGTGAGACAAGCCCAGCACTAAACTGGTAAGTGCTGAACACTGGCTGCCAGAAGCAGGGAAAAGGTATCATGGCCAAAGGCTCTGCATCAAATTTTTGGTCCACATTACACTCAGCTGTTGGCTGGGGATTTTTAGAGTGGTCAACCTAAAATACCACAGATTTCCAAACTCTTTTCCCTTTGTGGGCAGTAGTTTTAGTGGCTTTTCTTTGTGGACATGTGTATTATTTGCTATTGAGATCCTCTGCTGCAACAAGAAGCACCCTCAGATACAGCAGTTCCACTGGTTCTGGATGCAATTTCTGCCAATATTCCTGAATTCCCCGTTATTGTGGTTTTGACTGAATTCTTTATTGTTCCAAGAACACAGATTTGTGGCTTCATTTAACAAGCACTGTTAGAGTTTGTGAAAAAATTATGTAAGCATTTAACACTTACTTTAATTCTTTCTTAACCTCTTCATAATCAGCCTGTCCTTTCAGTTTTTCTTCCAGTTGCTTTAAAAGAAAGAAGATGGATTTAATTATTTAGATTGTATTTTTTTTTATTGCAGGCTTTCAAAATCATCTTCAAATTATTCCATATATACAGCAGCGCACAAGTGAGGGTTAATGACTCGTACCTAATTTACATATATTAGAAAACAAACTATAACCAATTAAACGTAAACACAATTATACCTCACTCATCCTTTGTTTACAGAGTGCCAAGCATGACAGAATTCAGTGGGTCCCAATTTGGCTGTTTGCAATGTCGCTGTCGTGCGTTCAATAAAGAGATCAGGGGAGGAAGGTATCAAAAAAATGGGGCAGCCGGAATTTTTTTTTTAGGAAACTGGGAAATCGAGTAAACAAGCAGGATGCTTTGGCACATACCGTGTTCTTAATACGACAGTTCTTGATAACCTTATCTGCATGATAAAAAGAGCAGGCTGAAGAAGCTGTTGTTGACTGGGACGCCTCAGGTTTGTAAGGCTCCTACAATGCCTCGTGCCCAAACCAAACAGCTGTACCGGGGCGTTTTACAAGCATTACTTATTGCAATAACTAATGGGATTACACACTGGAGATGGAGCACTGAGACCAGCCCAGCAGGTCGTTTGGCTCAGGTCTACCTGACCCCGGGCGGTCTCGGTGGCTCCTCTCCGGTGTGAGGGTGCCACAAACGTTGAAACAAACCCCCTGACACAATCCAGAACGCAATGCCACACACTTGGACCTTACCCACCTCCCAACAACAGTGCTCATCACTACAGGATAAATGCTTCAGGAGGCCTAAAACATAGTGATACATAATTGATGCCGTTACGTTGCTTGCAGAAGCCACATTAATTTCCCACTCACAATTTCTTTGCTTAGTGCAGGCACACCTGATCTAAGCAAAGAACAGAACTTACTGGCTTGCAACTTCCATGGGTAAGTTCAGGCTAGCTCTGCTTCACTTCATTTTTGGTGTTAAAATTGTCACAGAATCCCAAAGGTCACGGGAAACAGAAATAACACAAGGACGCATCACCTCAAAGACAGAGTCTACTTTGAAAAGGAAAGGAGTGCAGGACATGAAAAAGAAAAATAGGGCTTTGTGTCCAGGAGAGGCTGCCATCAGGGGAGAAGGGAATTCAAGATCCTACACCCACTCTGGGGCTGCTTCTTGACTGCAGGAGGGCAGGGGAGGGCTATTGGGAACTTGGATATAATTTTAGCAAACCCGTTCCAAATGCAGCCCCACAGAGTTGTGCAGCAGCACAGCTATGGGTGTGCGGAGGCAGGGCTGGCACAGGCCAACAAACAGAACTGGGAACCTGTTCCCTGTGCTGCCTTACCCACTACGTCAGTGTGTGGGTCTCACCCATCTCAACCTATCCAACTTAAATGAGGGTTCTCCACATGACAGCAGCGTGGTGGGGCTTTGTGGGATGTCCAGATATTCCACCTTTTAAAGGATTTCCTACCCAGCCCTGTCCAGCTCACACACTGTTGACATTTCTGCCTTGCCATCAGCACGGATATTAAAGGGCAGTGACAAAGTGGACCTCCACCTTATCAATACACAGCCCTCTTCAATTCCTGTTCCTGCTGTTTGATGCCATAATCCACCCTCCTTAGTTACTGCTGACAAGAGGCATCTCCCGGCAGGAATACACGGGCCCTGCTCCGGCAGCTGCTCAACAAGCAGCTCTTAATGGATCACCACCACTGCTCGTCACAGGGATGCAGGAACTGCTGCTCAGTGTGGAATTTGCACTCTATGGGACACTGATGAAATGAGTGGCCTCTTAAAAAGGTCTTGTGTGCCAGCATCCTCTGCCATCACTGACTTGTGCAGTCATTCCCATTGTGTTAAAAAGAAAAAAAACGAGTTTGATTTAGCTAAAACAATTTTTTCCACCTGGAATATACATATATAAAACAGACCAGTTTTAGTCATTTCTTCTGACACGTCCTGACTTACCACTGACTCTGCTTTAGAGAGCAGACACAGTGCTACAGGTGTTTTGGCCCTATACTTGATGTAATGAAGAAAATCCTGGTTGATGTGTGACCAGGAAAATCTCATAAATATTCATAAATATTAAAAGATGCTGGAGGTTTTGATAACCTCCAACATGTGCTGAAATGTCACTGTGGGAATGTACTACCCCAGGGCCTGAGGTGCCACATGAGTTCTCTGAGTTTTAAGCAGGACCAGCCTCAGTGTGCCCCAAGTTCAAGCAGCTCAAGCTACAGCCTGATGCCGAGCCAGAGTTACTCCAACAAGGAATCCAAATAGAATTTTAAATGCACCAGGTCAGGCTGGAGAGGGATCTTTAAATGAAACCAGAGAGCCCTTGGTACTGGGAGGAGACTCAGCATCACAACTGAGAGCTTCCAAACTGGATGCAGGGAATGGGAGGAGCGGCCAAACGCCACACGACATCCTTCTGCTCTCCTCGGTCATGTCACTTTGCCACCTGCTTCTAACTCTGTTTGGTGCTCCACGGCACAGACACACCACAGTTCACCTCTTCCTTAACTCTGTGGCTCATAACATTCTGGGTCTACAGCAGATGAGCTTTTACAGCAGGGATAACTGGTTATTTATAGTAGTCCTTGGAACAAAAAGTACCAGAATAGATTTAAAACAAACAATATCCTGGATTAATGTTAGTTACTTATGCAAGGATATGCTAAGAAAACAGCCTTTTGTACAAAAAGACATAAACCACAGAAAAGCTAATGATTCCATTTTAATGCAATCTATATTAAATGTAATTCTGTGCAGGGATAAGCTATGTCCTGATTAAGTATTTCTGGAAAATTCGGATACAAAACACAGGTTGAAAAATAAAGAAAAAAATAGATATTGACAGAATGAAGCTGTTTTGGACTCTCAGGTACTCACATGCTGCTACACTAGTATGGCAACCAGCAATATTTTACTTTGAACTGTATTAAAAACACATATATCCATCATTCCCAAGGATCTAATACAGAGATTGTTGCCATGGAAAATCTGCACCTAAACATTTACTTTACTAAACAATATAAACTAACAACTGAGGATGCAGTGCCTGTGTATAAGCAGACCATTTAGGCACTTGGCATCTTCCCAGTCAATGACTGTTTTAAAATGTATTAGTATGGTAATTGTCTCAAAGAACCCTGTAAAACGCACAGAACACGGGATAACAAAGGTTCAAGCTGTGAGACAATCTGGAGGAACTAATATCTTGCACTAAATATCAACCTGGTTAATTCAGACAAAATATATTCTAACGACCTCCAACCCAGGAAAACGCAGGAGCCAGAGGGCAGAAGGGATGAACTGGTGGCGTTTCTGCATGTTAAATTTGCAAATATTCCGTGTTAAAGACTTGTCTTGCATTTGTGTTATGAATGAACCCATGTCAGAGCGTGCATAGATTGGGTCCTCTGTTATTTAAAAAACATCATCTTTACTGTCTTCTTAACCTAAGTGTCATAGGTAAATAGCAGAGGCTGTGTTAAGGGCTTGAAGCATTTAAAAAAATGCATTAGACTGATGCTGTAGTTTAGTTTAGAGTGATAAACTAAAAAAGCCCACATTTAATTAACCCAGGCTATTTGATGTATCTCTGTGCTGTGTTTTAACTGGGTATCAGGGATGTTCTAACACCCACGAAGGGTTAATATAATTAGAGTTAGAAAAGTCTTGTTACTAGAGGACATGTTTTGATTATTAGATCAGATGAAGATAAAGAAGCAATAATTTTGAAAGTATTTCTGTATTGTTTCATTAAGTCCTAGAGTATTAAACAATTCCCCCAAGATACAGGCTGAGAACATTGCTTTAATTTGTGAAACTCTGAGTAGTTTTCTTTTTTTTGTGGAGGCAATTGCTACCATCTCTGTTATTTTAGAAGCAATTCCTCCATAATCAAACATGAGATCGACACATTGTCACTGAGATTTCGTGCTCTGTACAACACAGCTCTGGCACAGGCTTTCCCAGCACTTTTGGGGTAAAAGTAAGCACTTTGAACTATACTTATAGTTGCAACAAATAAGGTTAAAGAGGGTTGAAATGACTAAAACTTTATCAATAGAGGCACTGCATCAGACACTATCAACAGAAAGCTAAATACAGGGCATTAGCCGGGCAAGGCTATGAGAAAATGGAAGGAGATTACTGAAATGGAAATCAAAGACTTGCTCTGTCATTTCTGTGATCCTACTCCCTTTGAAGTTAATGGCTAAACTAATACTGACCTCACCAGGAACATGCTTTATTCCAAGAAAATCTGTCAAGTGCAAGGACTCAAGATATTTTCTATCAGGCTTTATGAAAAAGGAAAAGGAAAAAAAACCCAAAAACCCCTTACATGGGTGTAGCAAAATGTGTCCCTTAAAACCAGGGCAGCTCTTTTCACCCTCAGTAAAAGTGGTGCCCACACAGTGACAGGTGGGCAGGGACTGATATTGTCAATATAGTTACACAATAGGTGTCCTTTGCTCCACTGAATTTTCATAAAAATTCTGCAAAGCCGGCTTAAAACATGCAGAAAGCACTGACTGCAACACTTCAGCTTCCATTCCTAACAGACGTCTCTCCATGTACATTATGCTCCACCACAGCAAAACTAGTCACTGCTTAAAAAAAAAGTCAGAATTAGAGCAATTTGTAAGAGTTTCAATTGAACATTAAATCACTGTGATAGAGCAGAGCTGCCCACGCCACAGTCAGAGCTGAGTGGGTACTATCAGCCTCCCGCTCTCCAAAAACCCTCAGACTATCAAACCTGCAAAACTACTGAGTCTTTAATGGAATAGATAAATTTATCTTGTTTACACTTTGGAGCTCAGAGATGGTGGAACAATGAAAGGGACGGGAGTTACAGGAAACTGATTCATAGCACATGTCAGGAAACGTTTCTCATGCTCACGGAGAGATCAGAACTGTGTGGGCTCAGCACAGAGAAAGTGAAGCTGCCCAAGCAGAAGGTAAAAGGGTCACTCACAGAATTCTTAGTTGCTCCTTCTGGTTCCAGTGCAGTGCTGTATGCAAGTGAGTACAGCACCAGAGCACTAATTATAAATGGGAATTATTGTGCAGCAAATAGCCTTAATAACCATTTCATTATTTTTTAACTAAGAGCCTTATCTATGTCCTGATTTTATTTGTTTCTGTGCTCTAAATGACATATTTCCCTTTTCCAGTGGGGAGAACTGAAGGGGGTAGCAGGTAAACTCAAAGATAAACCATAAACATTCCTGGCAAATCTTCAATACCAATCACTGGAATGGGAATTAGAAGTTTTAAAGCCTAGAAGGATTTTCTGTGCCTTTTCAGTTCAGCTGTTTCATTACATATCCATGGTCAATAAATGCTGGGGTTTGAGGGTGGGTTTAACTCTAAAGGTAGCCCATGATCTCCAAAAACACATTTCAAGACAATAAGAACTGGGCAACTTAGATTTTTAAAAGAACTGTGATCACTTAGAATACAAAATGTCCCTGCTCATTGGAGGGAGTTGGAATTAGATGATCTTTAAAGTCCCTTCCAACCAAACCATTGTGTGGTTCTATGAATGCCACAGAAACTAGAATTCAGCAGCATCCTGAAGAAGCAGAGCCACAGCAAACTTACACCAGTAAACCCCAACATCATTTTATCTGTTACATCCTTCACAAGCACAGAACTGAGCCTTACTTTGAGTGTGCTGTTCTTGGCTGTCAGCTGCTGCTCCAGCTGGGAGATTTGGCTGCTGGAGTTCTCCCTCAGCTTGGTGAGGCTGCCCTGGAGTCTCTGGACATCTTCTACGAGCTGGGCGATCTCCCGCTCCTTCGCAGCCAGTTCCACTTCCAAGCTGGACCGTGTTAGCACCTCGATGGCCTGCTCCTGATGGGAACAAAGTATTAGACCACAGAAATTAAAAAAAGGCAACAAGCCCAAATTCAGGGCAGTTTGGCAAGGACCAAGCACAGCATCAGGTAGCAAGAGAAACAGAGACAATTCCTAAATCTGGGACTCCCATGACTGACTGCAGGAGACTGGAAGATGAACCCTTCTACTGCCCAGGAGAGCTCCCTGGGAAAACAGGGATAACAGAGAGAATAAATTCCCCCATTTCATAAGGGCACTGGAAAGATGCAGCCGTGAAAGTCAAAGGATTCTATTTCGTTCTATTTATTATTAATAGCCCGAATGCTTTGACAACTATGAAAATCTGTGCTTACAAAATACTAATCAGATAAAATATTCCGAAGTAATGGAGCAGAATTTCTTAATCAGGAACGGCAGGGCCATGTGCCTGTGGCTCTCTGAATGCACAGTGCATGTTTCAGGCAAAATTGTCAAAAATTGCCCCAAACTGCTACTTCCAATGAACTTGCTCCTCGCATGAAAATCGTTCATGTTAACATTCCTGCAAGCATGGGGAAGAAGATAGACGTGACAGCTCTAAGACAAGGCCATTCTCCTCTTGGTCACCACCTTCAGAAATTCTCTTCCCTAAATCTTTCTTCTTCCCATTTCCCACAGCTGCAAAATCTGTCCTCAAGTTGGAAACTTTCTCCCTAGAGCGACCTGCCAGTAGGACAAGAAATTGGAGAGGAGAGAGAGGTTCAAGAGAAGGCAGACCTATTCAGAAAAGACAACAGAGACTAACTGTACCATCTCTTTGTCTCCTTTTGTGCTAAGAGATCAACAGCTGTAGCGCATCGGAGAACTCTGAACCTCTTCCACGCAGAATGTGAGGAAACCCTTGTGCATGTGTGGGGAGCACGAGCCCAACAACGAACACACATTCCATTAAAGAGCCTAAAGCGCGTCTTACAGAGGTTAATGGCTGTTCCTCAGAAACACCAGTGAAGTAGGAGAGAATCCATTTAGCAAGAGAGACGATGATGGTGAGCATTAAACCAAAGATCCTGCGGAAGAGCTGAGAATTCAACCCACCGACGCTGTCACCCAAACCCTGACAATTCAAGATGACACTGCAGCAGATTGAAATATACTCCAGATCCTCTTTTCTGGGAATACAGGAACAACAAAATACCTTTTTCCATATCTTCTAAACACTTATCTTGATTCTCAGTGACTACACCCCACTGTACTCTAAGAAAGCTGCATGTACGAACAGCAGTTAACAACACTCTCCTATTACACTGAATTATACTTTTAACTTGAAAAAACCTCTAATTTGCTTGCATGAAACATCACAAGTTGTATAATCATCTGCTGCTTGTGCCTATTGAGACTAGAACGTGGAGTCTGAAATAAGATAGATAATGATCATTTTCATCCTGCAGTAGTTGTCATATTAAATATAAATGAAGTGCAGAAGTACTATTAAATACAAGAAAGACCTAATGTTAAAATAATGATAAGACTAGGACATGAGATAGGAAGAGGCAGGTAATTCAGAGTTACAAGTGATATTCAGGCTTTTTATTTTTTGTTTTGCAGCCTACTTGTCTGTCTTTTGACTTCTCTGAGAAAATGCTGGGTTGTATTAATAGACAACTAAACAGATCTGGAGGACTTATGGTTTGTTACTCATTCTCTGCAAATGATTTTTAAAGACAACCATGTGTTTCTCTGCTATCAGTGTCAAGCCCATATATGCCTTGCAAGAAAAAAAAAAAAAGCAATGATTTCTTTTGTTTGTTAAATCTGCTGCTTAGAAGTGGACTAAATTTCACTTAATTGCGTATTTACATTTAAATACTCCTATTTCTCCTTTGGCAAACAAAAAAATCAAACTAATCTGGCTGCTCATCTGTGATACCTGTTCACCCAGGACCAGCTGGAGTCCTGTAGCAGCTCTGTGTGCCCGCAGGTCCCATCAGCAGAGTCAGCACTGCCAACCTCCCCAGGCAGCAGCGCTGCCTTCATTTAGAACCACACAGAGGAGGCAACAAGCAGGAGTGCAGGATATCTTCGCAATTTTCTATGCTGCTTTCATTGGATTTATAGGTGTAATTCTCAGTTTTAGATATGTCCAGTGAAAACTGGAGTGAGTTCAAATTTATTTCCAGTTCCTCTGGCAGCCTGGACACTGAGAGTAACGAGAGGGAGCTCTGGGCAAAGCCGGTCCCTTCGGGCTGAAGCTCCACACCTCCACTGGTCCTCCAGGTTTGCTGTCTCTATTTTTCCTCTGCTGATGCTCTTAGCAATGTGAAATAATTTCTAGGAGTTCCTGCTGTCCCCCCGGACCTGCAGCCCCGGCGAGCGGTGGATCACCATGGAGCCAAGTGACCTCCGTCCTTCCCGGGGCCTTCTCCAGCCACCGACCCCTCCAGAAGTCGAACACCCCCCGCAATCCTAAAGGAACACCCTTCCATTTCAGTTAAAATATGACTCCAAACAGCTATTTTTATAGCTGTGAGCATAAATTGAAAGAGCTGTACTGCAGGAATGTCAGAAACCTGTAAGAGTCAGTAAATATTTTCTCTCACCACATCAGGTGCCTTCTGGATCTGCGTAGCAAGTTGGAGAGATTTGTTAGCTGATGAGAGCTGCTCCCTTAAGGTCTCTGCCTCTCTCTGAGCCACCTCTGCCCTCTGAAGGAAATGAAAAGGGGTGAAAAGAGAAAGTACATTCAGTTTAACAACTGACAATTATTACAAGAACATTCATCAATTCATGCCTGACTGAATATAATTGATTTTCCTAAACACTCAACCTAATAAATGTTAGAAAAAAACATAGAATGTGATGGATTTTTATTTTAAACAGTACAAGGAAGAAATAATTGAGCGATTATGACAGTAATTTAACGCTAGGAGCAAGGAATCCCCTGCTGATACTAATGCTGTGGCCCACTGAATTTCCCAGACTGAATAAATACAAGTGGAAATGGAGTCTTTTTATTCAATTTCTTTCTATTCTCATAGACCAAGCAGATTTTATTGCAAGGCTCCTCATGGGAATAATTCTCACGGGTAAATGCTGAATTAAAAGATATTCTGACCACTCTCTCAAACACACATACAATGTTGTGGGCTGTCTTTCTGCAGTAATTATTCCCCCAAACATGAACTGTTAGATTCTGTTCTTTCAGCAGGTCTATTTATTCAACAATATTTAACCCTAAAGTGACAATTTTGCACAGCTCAGTTACCAACTGCTGAGGATTTACGCAGTAGCTGATAAGCCTGTGACTTGGCTACTGGTCAAAATTCCCATCTAAATATTGAAGAATAATAGAAAGGAGAAAGGCAGAATTATGAGGAAATACTGTCTGTACAAGAGTTTGGGTAGAGACAGATGGATCAGTAACTTCAGGCAATAAATAGCAGCAAAGTCCTTTCCATAACTGTCTGCAAGCTTCTGTTAGAAGTGGAACAAAACCTGGTTGTTTTACAGTACATCCTCCTCCTGGCCAGACTGTCTTCTCTCTTTGTTTAAAGAAATGGATTTTATTGTTACAAAACCACACTGCCTACCTCCTTCAGCAATCACTGATTTTCACCTGGGCTACTCCATGCAAATCAGGCTGTGCTTTTAGCAGAAAATAGCCAAAATAATTTTCTATCTCCACTTGCAAGACCCATCACCAACTCTTCCAAACCCATCAGCTGCCACCAGTGAAGGTCAAAACTTTTCTTGACCAGGTTTCACCCTTTACTCTGATGGGTGCCCTCCTTTACAGAAAGAGAAATTCTCACTGCCTTTTTTAAGCCACCAAAAGTGCCACAGACTCTTTGCTACTCCTTTGGAAAACCTAAGCCATCTGAAATAGCAAATATAAAACATATAGCAAATATAAAATCTATAGTGAATATAAAATCTATAATGAACATATAAAATCCATAGAGAGTATAAAATCTATAGCAAATATAAAATCTATAGCAAATATAAATCTATAGCAAATATACACCCTATACCTCTGTGTGTGTGTGGTCTCTGACTTCCTCACCAGTCAAAGCAGAGCCTCTGCATGTTTAATCAATGAGTAAACTAACAGCAATCAAATACTAAACGCATCATCTGCGCTATTTGCTCACAACATTGTATTAAATGATTTTGCATAGGTTCTAGAGCTGTAATTAAAATGTGATTCTAAAAAGTAGAGTGTCGTGGCTCTGACAATCAGAGCAGGGCACACAACCTATTGTGTGCTTGGGAAAAACGGTAACAGCACTCAAAAGGCACAAAAAAGAGAAATATTAGGATAAATACTGAGCTAATGATACACATTGAGATAAATTATTTCCTTCTACTTTATTAGATGCGGAGCCACCTATACTGATCTAATAACTGCGAAACAACTCCAGCAAAGCAGGACAAGTTACTACACTGTGGCACTTGCTCTTGCATCTACTGCTGTATAAGTAATGGGTTTTGCAGCCTTGAGCAATTCTGCTGATGGCTTCCATTCACTGCAGCATTGTTTGGAGAATCTATTCAGCTCGCATGCGAGCAAACCACAGAGGATATTGCTAATAGGTGGTACATCTGCATATACAGTGAGCTGTCAGCTGCCCTTTCTGCACAGCCTCCCCAGCCAATTCACAACACCTGTTGTGATCCTCGGAATAATATCCGACAAGATTTCACACCAGGCATTGTTAAAAATACATCGGCACAAACTTTGGGCAATTCTATTTGGGAAATACTTGTCAGTTTTCCACTCTCTCCCCCCCCGCCCCCCTCCAGAATGGAAGCTTTTTAGAGCCAGAATTACAGATGTGCTCAGTGTCTGGAAAGCACTTTTGGGTGCTATTGCAATATAAATTATAAATGACACACAAAAACCTATTAAAAGAACAGTAGTTTCAAATTTGAGCACTTACAAGTTTGGAAAAGCCAACCCCGAGTGCAGGGTTTTGAGAGGTGGGATGGCACCACACAGGACCTGCTGTTGCTTTTTTCCAACGAGTCTCTACTCCATCCAGCTCTGGGATGAATATTGCTCGGTGAATGGATCTTTTGCTTTGTCCTCCTCGTTCCGTGTGTGACCCCTGCAACTTTTATTTACTGCAAGCTAATCCCACCCTCCTCTGCCAACAGGATTGATCACTTCCTCACGGGCTGTGCTCCACCACCAGAGGATCTAAGTGCTTCAGAAACGTTAATGAATGCACTGGCACAACCCCCATTTGGAGCTATTTGGGTTCCTCAAGCCCCTGGCACACCTCTCTGCGTGGCAGCACCGACCACAGTGTGGCACAAGCTGCCTCTGCCCGCTCCTCACCTGCTCCGAGACCCCACACAGTGCCTGTGGTGCTGCTCCCCTGTTAAACCTTCTGGATTTGCCTCCTTGACTCCCACTCCTCCCTGCTCGTCACTCTGTCCCCTTCCTAATTTTGGCTGCTGGAAGCACTGTTTTTATCTTCTCTGAGCTTCACAGTGCCTTTAGCTCCAGGCAGGCAAAAGCCAGCTCACACCTCGCACAACTTAACGAATTCACACAAACTTCCAGAATTAACCTTACCCCCACGATCTCCTTCCTCTTTTCCTCCTTCCTCTTTTCCTCGTTGCTTCTTCTCCAAAAGTCTTCACAAAATGTCCTCCAAGTGCCCCAGTCCTTTTCCTCACTCCCTCCCCACCACAAACCCCTCTCCCCTCCCTGCTCCCACACCGTCTCCCGTATCCTCTCGTTGCCGGAGCAGGCTGGGGGAGCGTCTCCCCTCCTCGTGCTCCCCCTGTGCCAGAGTGGCACAGAACCTTACATCACATCCAGGAGAAGGAAAACCTGGCTGGTTAATGTTCACCCAGTGACAGACTGCAGCGTGCCTGGGACAGGCACCGACAGCAAAGCCGACAAATTCAAACCAGATTCCGTTGAGTTTGTGTGAACTCTTTTTTTCCAGACTCTTACAGGCTGGCCAAACTTGGGGCTTCTTTTTTTTGTTGCTGTTGTTTTGTTTCAACTTCTTTTTTTTATTTTTCTACTTGAAGCAACAGAAGATACAACCCTGAGAAAAAGGCAAACCCTCCTTCCTCAAGCACCAAGCCCCTTCTATTAAATCTGGGCACAGCAGGCTCCTCACCAAAACAGCAAGAAAAACTCTAACATGTGAGGAATTTCTTTTTTTTTTCCCCTCCCAATCTTGTTCTTAGAAATGGTTGAACAATTTTTCCTGAAATGAGAAAAGAGAGCACAGCCAGAGACAGGCGCCCAGTATGGAAAATGGATAAACCCAAGGAATCTTGCACAAGTTGAAGCCACTGGAAAGTTCACATAACCTTCTGTTTGCATGAAACTATGCCACTGCAGCTAAGAAATATCAACAGATTCACAGAATCACAGAATGGTTTGGGCTGGAAGGGCCTTTAAAGACCATTTTGTTCCACCCCCCTGCCATGGGCACGGACACCTTCCACTATCCCAGGTTGCTCCAAGCCCCATCCAACCTGGCCTTGGACACTTCCAGGGATGGGGCAGCCACAGCTGCTCTGGGCAACCTGTGCCAGGGCCTCACCACCCTCACAGGGAAGAATTTCTTCCTGACATCCCATCTAACTCTGCCCTCTGGCAGTGGGAAGTCATTCCCCCTTGTCCTGTCACTCCATCCCTTGTCCAAAGTCCCTCTCCAGCTCTCCTGGAGCTCCCTGAGGTACTGGATATGCCATAGCACGGTTGCTTTTCATCCATCAGTGCTCAAACTCTTGGTTTCTTACTTCCAAATCCTATGCACAGTGAAGAAAACCCTCAATGACCAGTGACAGTCACAGAGGTGGCTTTGATGAAGATCATGCAAATCTACTGTTGACTAAAAACCCTATTTTTCTGGATAGTTCAGTCATATAATTCCTCATAATTCCTATACCACTGTTTTTCTAGCACAGAACTACCTCCCTGGTGAGAAAATATTTCAAAATACTTCCATTCTGCCAGGTAAATATTGTACTGCTCACGGCGGAGCCGGGAGGTCACCATCGCAACGCTGCTGTGGGCTTTCCAATTAAAAAAAAGGAGGTGTAAAAAAAGCCTTACACAATATATCCTGTTTAAATTATTCCCCTTGTTTCCTGACAAGATAATGAATAGCATGAACCGAGTGCTCTTCTACTTACAGTAAAATGTTAATTTGATCAAAGACCAGTGGTGTGAACAGCAAAATGAGATACTTACACACACAAAAAAAAGAAAGAAAAAAAAAAGGTGTAACCTTTCCCTTAAGTTCCATCAGGCAAACTGTATTTCCTCACTCCATGCTAAATTCAGTGCTGTGCATGGCAAAATCTTCCTATGGGCGAGGAGTGGGTATTATCACAAGTAATTCTGCTGCAGTTAATGAGCCTGGTTACGGCAGCAATCACCACGCTTGGAGCTGACATTCGTACTTGCAAGCTGCTGCAAAAGCTGTGTTTCTGAGGATGAGATCAATTAAAACACACTGGTTCAATGTGCTTTAATGTTCTAACTTTCCAGATACAAAAATTTACTGTAAAACCTTTAAATGGCCCTGACTTCCGCAGAACAGCAAGCAAGGTTAGACGAAAATCAGGGACATGATTCTTCAGGGCTCTGGCACCTATTTTTTCCAACAATGGAGAATTACATCAAGAAAAGAAAAAACTCCACCAACCAGAAGCGGTTGGGTTGTCTTCGTGCTTGTCTTCAGGCTATTGCACTTTCCTCTGTGCACTGAAAGGCTGCCAGATAAATGTACTCCCAACTGAAAGCCAGGCATTTACAGGAAACCCATGTTTGTATGAAAATAATATTAACCATATTCTGCCTTTATACAGCGCTTCTCTGCGCAAGGATCTCCATGCCCTTTGTAAAGTAAATGTTATTACTCCCATTTTACAGGCAGTGAAATCCCAGGATTAAGTGAACGACCTCATGTGCCATAAAGCTGCATAACTTTGCTGGATTCATGGAATAGTTTGGGTTGGAAGGGACCTTAAAGAGCATCTCATTCCACCCCCTGCCATAGGCAGGGACACCTTCCACTAGACCAGGCTGCTCCTAGCCCCTTCCAAACTTGCTTCGAACGCTTCCAGGGATGGGGCAATTCCAGGGGGCTCCGGCACAGCAGGAGAGTGGAGCACCCAGTTCACTGCCAAGGGGGTCAGAAATAAAAAGCAGATTCTCTGGAGGCGTCTGTGTGAGCCTTGGTGCAAGGAAAGAGTCATGGCGAGATGAATCCCCTTCCTCATGGAAGTACAAAGCTCAGGATGGCTCGCCAGGGGTGTGGGTACCACTGGTGGGTCAGGGCAAACCCTCCCACGAGCACCAGCGCTACCTGTGTTGTGTTGCATTTGTGTTGCTAAGTGAAAAGGAGAATTTATTCCATCTGCTGCTCAGAAGCATACATATTTTATGGCAATCTCACTTAGCAGGAATATCTTTTCGAACCATTTTCCAATGTGATTTGTTGGAGACAGGAAGGTGCCATACCCAAGGAAATAAAAAATAATCTTGAGAACAGCATTTCTGCTAAAACACCCTGGTGAGGTTTTCTTTCTACTTTTATAGCAGACACTGTTTTATGTATTTTAGTGGCAGTTTGGCTCCAAAAAAAATGCTTAAATTCACTAACCCTTCCTCTACAGACCTTAAAATCCAACACTGCATTTCTGTGGAATAAACGGTACCAATCCAGTCCAGATTCTTCAATAAATGGCTCTGTATTTTAGAAAGAACAGTTGCTCTTGTTTTATTGATAACAGAAGTTTCTATATTTGACCTTCATTCCCCAGAAAAAATAAGCAGTAGAAATGTGGGAGCACTATCAGCACTGTGAAGAGGGAAAGAAAACCGATGGAAACATTTTGCTTTTCCAAAGGGATAACGGAGGGAAAAAAAAAGTTAATTCTTCTTTTATAGCTTATACAATAAAGTCCATCAAAAAAAAAAAAAGTGTCATGTTCTCTTTCTGTTATGACTCCCAAAATCTAAGACTACTTATGTCTGACTCTGCTTTTTAACCCTCTGTCTCTAGATTAAAATACAATAACACAGGATCAACCAACCCTAACTAAAGTTCAACTCTTTTTCTTTCAAAAGTGGAAAAACACCTTTTTTTTTTTTTCAGGAAGCCTAAATTATAAAGCCTGTTGGATTTAATTTTTTTTTAAACTATGTGAACAATGTATAAAGCCAGCAAACAGATTTAGATACATCAGTGACACGAAACCACAAACTTAGACTCAGTATTAAAACCTTAAAATAAGCCTTGCTGTCATTTTAAAAATTTAACACTCCAAAGTATTTCTGTTTTCACAACCTAGGAATTATTCTTTCCAGCAGAAACCTCAGTTTTTCTCAAGCACAACTGGGTGACTCCAGATTGCTGGATGAGGCACAGAAACAGAACGATAATTTATCTGAATAAATTTGTCATCCCAAAAGATTTGTGACTTACTGCCATAAACGCTTACGGGAAAGGTGTAAACTTGAAAAGGTACAGAAAAGTGCTAACCATAAATATTTGTGTAAAATAAACAGCCACACAACTGTAACTGCTGTGAATGCAGAAAAGTACACTGGAGCTTCATTAACTTCCCTGATTGGAAATTAGAATATTCTGGGAATCAAACAATAAAAAATTCAAAGATGCTGTATCCCAAACTATGATAAATCATTTATTTTGACAAGTACGGGTAGTTTAGTTTTAATTATTTATTCTTATACTTCGTAGCATATCAGAAAATATGCAGTGATTTATTGTGCAAAATGAAATCTTAATAAAACGAGTCCCTTCCCCAAACTACAGCATTATTAAATCTTCATGGAAATGTGAGGGTGAACTCCTGGGTTAGTTTTGTTGTTGAGCTGGAGAGTCAGTAAAGTGAAAATAAGCCATTCCTATTGTATTTAGCTCTATTGTGACTTCAGTCCTGTACAGTCACACAACCTCAGGGATGAGGAGAGGACTGCAGAGGGATAATGGACCCTCAGCTCCTCTGCTGTCTGCCAGAGGATGCAGTTGGCATTTTACCATGAAAGCAAGTGGGGGTTATTGGCTTCAGACCTTCACCCCTGCAAAAGCTCCATGTCATGAGCTAATGGCTCCTCTTGAGGCAGGTGTAGGTGAACCAGCCCTTTTAACGTATTATTTCTGCCCATTTTTTTTTAACAAAAAAAGCTGTCAGGACTTTCAAGTGGAAGGGTTATACTCCCCAGGTCGCCACTGACACCCACCTCACCCTCACGGTGGGTGTGACTTGGTGTACTTACATTACCCTGAGCTCTGTCAGTCAGAACGGACTTGTCCTGCCATAAATTCCCCCTCAAGATCTTGGATTAATGGCACTGAGCACCTGGATCAGCAGCTGAGGGAGGGGCTGTCACCCCAGTCATTGTGCTGCCACCATCCCCTCCTCTCCAGCCCCCACCTCTGCCCCAGTTTGCTCTGCTCAAATGAGGGATTAATTTCTCCCACGATTATGGTTTGGGGGCAAATTCAGTTTATACCTTGTGTTAATGATACAGTGGGGAGAGACGGAGCTTTGCGGTCACTTCCCCTTCTTCTGTCTGAGCAGAAAATTGCAAAGCTCATTGGTATTTAAAGGTAATTATTTCGATGAGCCAGTAATTTGTTCTGGGGATGATAGCACACAAACCAGCCCAGAAAGCTCCTGCATGGGAAAACTTGAGGATCCAAATGAGGAAAACATCGGGAGAAGAGAGTTGATGGAGTCTGAAGAAGAATGGCCCATGTTTCACCCAACAGGACACGAGGGTGGGAGTCACAACATCAGCTCTGTCCCTATGGCTTTTATCATCCAGGATGATGGACCAAGGTCAGTGAGTACATCCACACCCTCATTCCTGCAGAACTGGAGAAGGGAAATGGCCCTCCCTGTCTCTCAGGAGCCACAGAGGTGTCCTCACACATACAGCAAGTTCTGAAGTGCCAGCTCTGGATTTTAAAAGGGCAGTAACAGAGAAAGGGATTTTCAAGAAATATCAGCTATTTAAAAATTTACAGCAATTTTCTTTTTTTTTTCACATTCTCAGTGGAAACACGTAAATTTTTGCTCCAAATCCCAGTCTTTTGGGTCAGTGTTAATTCCAGAGGAGCAAAACCTCACATCCAAATAAGCAAGGCAGTCTATGCACAAAGCAGGAGTCGTGCTGAGCACTACTCTTTAAAGGTAGCCTTAATAATGGGGAATGAGCACTTACTGAAATGGTAAAAGGAAATGTTAATTTAACTATTAAATACATAATTAGGTTAAGTACTTGTTTCTGCAATTGTAACACTTCAGCCTGATGCAAACTCACTTTCTAGCCTGTGCAATAGATTTAATTTCTTCTAATTTTTTTTTCTCCGACTCTAAATAAGTAAAACACAGGAATTGCTGCTACAAAGATTACTTAGATATAATTTACCAAAGCGTTTTATAAAGGGAAAGCATCACACAAGCCAAAGACTATGAGGATGTTTCAGCAAATGAGCTGAGCTACTGCAGCAGCTCTTGCTCCTCTATGAGTGAACCTTCCCTTCCCTTCTCCATCTCCTCCGAGGCCACACACTCCCCTTGTGACCCTCATGGGGCCCCCAACACAAGGAAGACATGGACCTGTTGGAGAGAGTCCAGAGGAGGCCATGGAGATGCTCCAAGGGCTGGAGCCCCTCTGCTCTGGAGCCAGGCTGGGAGAGCTGGGGGGGGTCACCTGGAGAAGAGAAGGCTCCAGGGAGAACTGAGAGCCCCTTCCAGGGCCTAATGGGGCTCCAAGAGAGCTGGAGAGGGATTTGGGACAAGGGGTGGAGGGACAGGAAACAGGGAATGGCTTCCAACTGCCACAGGGCAGGGCTAGATGGGATATTGGGAAGGAATTCTTCCCTGTGAGGGTGGTGAGGGACTGGAATAGATTTCCCAGAGCAGCTGTGGCTGCCCCATCCCTAGAAGTATCCAAGGCCAGGCTGGACGGCACTTGGAGCAACCTGGGATAGAGGAAGGTGTCCCTGCCCAAGGCAGGGAGGTTGGGATGAGATGGGCTTTAAGGCCCCTTCCAACCCAAACCATTCTGTGATTCTGATTTTGGCCCTGCAGCTTCTCCCATGGTTTGTTGAGCTGCCTCCATTTGTTAAAGGCACAGAAAACAAACTTGGCCCCTTCATCCCAAATCTGCAGTTACTGAGCTCACTGGACTCAATGAATGGTCCCTCAGTTGCCAGAGCTGCTTTTTTGGGAGGAGATGGGACTGCAGAAGCTGGAGGGGGAGGCAGAGGAGGAGCAGATGGGGAAAGGGAAGACAGAATCCTCTCTTCTGGCTTTACAACAGCTCAGATGAACTGCACACTGATGTTAATGTACAGAGCCAGCTTTTCCTGAATTACAACCAAAGAAAGGGTTATGTACATAAGCAGTTACAAATTTTACCTAATTACAACAAAATCACCACAATAAAGTAAAAAAAAAACAAATACCAAACCACACTGCAGCTTTGTTCCAGTTAGACAGAAAACCAGCATTTCTGTTAAACATATACAATCCATTTTAGCATGGCAATGGGGAAATCAGAAATACCTATTCTTTAACTACAACCCCCTTTCTACTCAGAGCAAAAAAAAAAACCCTACTGGGTAAATCATTGCTACATTGGCAAAATGCAGTGCTTCTGCAAAAATCACAAAATAATTCTACCAAAACAACTTTAACACCTACATCATTTCTAAAAAGTCTACATATTTCCAAATAATTACTAGCACTTTCCTAAATATTTAATGCCGTCTACAAAAGTTCTTTGACAGAACTAAAAACCCACTGCGCAAACACCAGTTTGCTTTTACTGACTAAATAATCAACCCAACAACTTACAAATCTGCTTTGAGCTTCATTAAGGCATTAAGGGGCTGGAGTGTGTCCAGGGAAGGGAATGGAGCTGGTGAAGGGTCTGGAGCAGCAGGAGCAGCTGAGGGAGCTGGGGGGGCTCAGCCTGGAAGAAAAGAGGCTCAGGGGGAACCTTTTCACTCTGTACAACTCCCTGACAGGAGGGTGTAGGTGGGAGTAGGTCTCTTCTCCCAGGTAACAAGTGATGGGACAAGAGGAAGCAGCCTCAAGTTGCTTCAGGAGATGTTTAGATTGGATATTAGGGAAAATCTCTTCACTAAAAGGGTTATCAAGCCGTGGTACAGGTAGCCCAGGGCAGTTGTGGAGTCCTCATCACTGGAGGGATTTAAAAGATGCGGCGCTTGGGGCCATGGTTTAGTGGTGGCCTTGGCAGTTAATGGTTGCACTGGATGATCACAGAGGGCTTTTCCAGTGTAAATGATTCTGTGATTTGTATTTGTCCAATTTACCAAGAACTAACGGAAAGGCCAAGACACTTGCAAGACTTGACAGCTGCACCAGGGGAGGGTGGGGGCTGAAAGCTGATCTGGCAAAAGGAAAAAGGCAAAACCAAACAGCAGCTGGAGGAGGGGGTTCATTTTCAACAGCAGCAGTGGCCTGGTCTGGCTCACACAACCACTGCTGACAGCACAGGGCACCCAGCAGGACCACACGGAGGGGAAGGAGCTGCCACAACTCCTCCTGGAAGTGAGCTGCTCTCAGGTAAGGTTCAGCAGGATTATAAATCCATAACCTGAGAGATTTAAGACTGCAATCTCTGATCTTACCTGACAGAGGGTTTAATGAATGTTACTGATAAGCAAATGAGGTTTCCCTCTGTGAAACCACTGCCCATGTTGTGTGTCACCTGTGAATCCTGCCTGTCCATGACCATCTCCTTCATCACCTCAAACAGCCACTCAAAGTACAGACAGGACCAGAAGGGCCCTTGGCTTGGGTGCTGGGTTGGGATTTTTTTAAAACTCATTATTTGAAAAAGTTCCACACGACTGTGCCACTTTGTCAGGAGTGTGTGCCCTGCAAGGGACCGTGGGAGGGACATTTCTGCCAAATTAGCATCTGCAGGAACAAATGACTTAATTTCTTCTTTGTCCTACACGGCACAGTCTGATCCAACCCTTGCTAAAAATTAATACACCAATAAAACACATCAGAAAAGGAAGGGAAAAGAAAACTCCGGAGAAGTCCATCAAAGCTGCAGCCACGGGGCAGAGGCTCTTTAAATTGGGTAAACCAGTCACCTGAATGTCTGAGTAGGGACCAACATGATGGATTTAGAAACATAAAGCCAAGAATAACTACAGTGGAAAATGTAAGTTTAAATTATTAGAAGGCAAATATATGGGAAGCACTACTCCACTGTGCACACAATCCTTGCAGAGCATCCCTAAAGAGCTGTATTTTGCTCTAAATTTGCATATTTTCTTACTCTACACAGTTATGACTGCTAAGTGCATATAAAAGAACTGTCATGAAATCCAAAAGAGAATTAAAAGAGAAAAATCAAAGTCACACTCAGAATTTTATGGAGGGCTCATTTAAAATCCTACCTGATTTGCTCTTTCAAGGTCTGTCATGATCATCTCGATTTCATCAGCCCTGGGAGAACAAGAGAACAGAAGTTCTGTTATCACACGGAGAACACCTGCTACACAAGTTTATGCATGGCAACAACTGCAACATTCACACAAACAATAACAATTTTCAATATTTATTTATAAAAGGACCCAGTAGGACTGATCGGCTCATCTTCTGACTGGTAGAATCCTCTCGGGTTTCAGCTCTGTGGACTGGATTGCAAGTCTTCAATTCCTTTGCCTGTTCCCTTTTTGCAATGAAATAGGCATCTTAACACCTGAGCATGTTCATTAAGACCTTTGAAGGTCTCACTCCCCAAAATTCTGCACAAGGGCAGTGGCATCTTCCCAACACATAAAGGTGCTTCACAAGTGATAACGATAGAGAAATCAAAGACTGCAGTTCTTTGGTCAACCACCCATATATACACACACAGAAGTAGACTGTTACTCTTCTGTTTCAATGTGCCTGGAAGTTTGGTTCTAAATTTGGCTAAAAAAAAAAACCAAAAAATATCAGGAGGTCAAAGAGGCCAAGAAATTTAATTTAACATTATGCGGAAAAGAGTTTTTTTGACACAAATTTATCAAACTCTAAATTTAGACTCTTAATGCACTTTGCAAAGCTGAATAAAAAAGTCAAAGGGTCGAAAACTATACAAACAGTCAAGGAAAAACAGTGTTAGGTGGCAGCTCCCAGACCTCACCCCTTAGACATCAGCATTTCTAATACTTCCCTCACACAAATGGAGCCAATCCTTAAGCAATCTTTCCTTATCTTCATGCTGAATCATGGGTAAATATTTCCCACTCAGGCTCTCACCTGGGAAAGGTACTAGGCAAAGGGCTGACAGACCTCAAGAATGTTCTGTATCAATATAATAAGACATATTATTCTCCCCAGACATTCTGCCTGTCTTGTATCCCTGGACCATATGGAAGCAATAAACACCATCCTCATCTCCTCTGAACAGCAGCTTTACCAGCAAGTCCTTTTGCAATCTGCCAACACCATAATGTCTGGGTTTTGTTTTTAATCTGTAGCAGATCATTATCAGTAAAAGCTGTGAAATGCTGGAATTCCCTTCCTCTGCCCATGCAGAAAAAATCAGGGTTTGTCTTCCTGCTGATTCCCACAGAAGATCCATTTCCCTATGCAGGTGTTTGTTAGGAAAGATGGTTAATTGAAGAATGTCACGGTTCTGGCACTGGATCATTACAGTGAATATTGACTTACTCTTCAACAGCATTGTAGATTTCTGTGTGTACACTTAGGGAAATGCAGTAAAAGATCATAATAAGTAAATGTGCATGTATATAAATTAATGGGAAATTATTTTTAATTACAGCCTTTCATGTCGTCGGGGCAACATGAACCGCCTTCTGAAAAAGTCTTGTGGACAATAATGGAAAACAGATTAACATGTGTTTTCTTGGGCAGGAGAAGCTAATGTGCTCTTACAATGGGAAAAAATCCTGCACAGGATGTTTTGAATTAATAATAAATAATGGCCATTACTTACTGAACTGAACGACCACTGTTTGGGCAAAGAAGGATTGAAGGGAGCAGCCCAGGGACCGACCCGGACAGGTTCATGTCAGCCTACAGTAAGAACTTCCATCTCTTCAGCCTCTGTAGTTGTGAAACATCTTTTGTTTTAGACTCCAGGCCCCAAATACTTATTAATGCACCTATGAAAATTACAGTATGTCCCATGGAACACACATCCCTAAGACCACGGCCCCGCTCCCGTATATCTGTAACAGAGATAAGAGGGAAGAGAACATCCTAATGTACCAAAAAGATGCTTCCCAGCATTTCACAAGTATTTTTAGCCAGGATGGTTTAAGGATCCTCTTTATACGAGATGATGCATTCAGGCTGAATTTATGTGTGAATGCCTCAGGTTATATGGAGCCAGTAAATGATGTCTGGATTATGTCACATGCCTCCCAGACCAGAGCTGGGAATGTCCCACCCTGCCACACCGGCCACAGCTCCAGCGAATCCTGTTTCTGCTCCCTTCTCTGTAAGGTTTGAAGAACAAAATCCCTGCTTTTCCTCTCAAACAGGGGGTGCCAGTTATCAGCCAAAGGTCTGGAACACTGAAGAATCTGAGGAGAGTGAAAGAAGCACAAGCCTCTCGGATGGCGAGAGGAAGAGCTTTGGGATCAGAAGGGTGGGGTTTCGGTCCAGGCAAGGAAACATTTCTTTTTTTAGCAGAAAAGAAGGTGACTCTGATGGAGAAAGGCTGAGCATGAAGGGGTAGAATGTGAGAGGGTTGGGACTCATCCAAGGGCCCTCAGCTAGTGAAGAGGAGGCAAGGGAAGGGGGCCAAGGGTAGAGAAACTGATGGAGACAGTGGAGCAAGGGAAGGAACAGAGGGATGCCCGAGGCCAGTGGGACCAAGAGCAGTAAAGCAGAGGAGCAGCCCAAGCCAGCAGAAAGGTGGGAGGCTGCCAGGAAAACAGGCTGAAACACAAGATGGTGCCTGAAAGGTGGAAGGACTCAGGACAACCCCGCAGTTCAAACGGACAGAAGTGTTAATACTGGTATTTGTGAGCTGTTCTGGCCGGGGTCAGGATTTAAGAGCTCTATTACAGCACTGGGATCCGCAGCCAATTACAAAAAAAAGCAACTGAGGATATAGAACACCATAAAAATGACATTTGTGCCCTTCAGCACACGCAGATAATTCTGACTGAATCCAGTAGAAGTGTCAAACTGTAGCCAAGGGCAAAATTGTCCCTTTGTCCTTGTATCCAGACACACCAGCTGAATGATCCTGAACTCCCCTCTCCCTCCTACATTTTTTTCTCCTAAGCTTTTCAGCACTCCTAATAAAAGGATGTAACATCTCCAAAAAAATTCGAGCGAAACACCTCCAGCCTCGCAGTCTGCACACCAATGGAGGGTAATGCTGCAACTATAAGCGTTATCTTTAAGTAAAGTAATGAATTAAATTACTCTGTATTCTTTCCTAGCACAAGTGTCAACAGCATTCAGGAGAATCTTCAAAAGGAATTCAGGCTTTTCATTTTAAAAGCTCAACTACCACATCAGTAGCTGGCACTCAGCAGCCTAAAATCACATATTTGAGAAAGTCTCTAATAGCTGCATTCACTGTTTGCTCAGCACAAGTATTTATTATAAAATAAATTATAGTTCTCACACCTTTTATGCACTCACAGAAACAACCTACATTGATTTATTGTTTACAAAGCACCCTGTTGAATTCAGACCTGTCAGGTACGAGGCAGCTCCGCTTTGCTCACTGAATTAGTCCCACACAGGTCATCTGTGATGTATTCACCATCCACCACATTTGCTCATTTTCAGCCCTTCCTATTTTAATATTTCTCTTTATTTCAATGGAACTACTTTGGCAGGCAAAGCACCATCCAGCTCCAGGCTGATGGCATTTTGTTCCACCCCCTTGCATGGAAAACCTGGTGGGGAACTTGAAGGGAACAATGGCCAAATTCACGGAATCACAGAATCACAACATAGTTTGGGTTGGAAGGGAACTTAAAGCTCATTTTGTTCCACCCCCTGCCATGGGCAGGGACACCTTCCACTATCCCAGGTTGCTCCAAGCCCCATCCAAGCTGGCCTTGGACACTTCCAGGGATGGGGCAGCCACAGCTGCTCTGGGCAACCTGTGCCAGGGCCTCCCCACCCTCACAGGGAAGAATTTCTTCCCAATATCTAATCTAGACAGACTCTGTTTTACTTTAAAATGCTTCAGCAAATCCATAGTTATACTGACCCTAAATTTCTGCCCAGAATCATCCATCCCATGTGAACTAAACTCAGTTATAGCAACCAGAGGTCTGATGATTTTACTTTGAACTATCTTTGTTCCTGAAGCAACACACATCTTGGTCTCTTGTGAGTGCCTCAATTCCCCCCTCAGCCCAAGAGCTGAAGGCAAGGAGAAACCCCCTAAAGTTCTGCTAAAATACACTGATATTTATGGTGGTTTGCATCAGATTTCTACACTGCAACCTAAAATTAATCAGGGTTTGGTCAAGGGTGATACTCTCTTAACATTAAAACAGATCATGAGAGAAAGAGTGGGGAACAGCTGTCTTCAGGAACAAATATTATCTACCCTGTGTTTTTGCACCATTTATCTGATCTAGTTTCTTACAATCTCTGTGCAGAGGAAAAGTAATCATGTAAGCAAGAACAGTTCTTCAGGGTGTATTACAGCTTGTTCTAAGTTTCAACATTTTCAGACTAAGGAATTCAGGAAATCAAATTTTAAGCTCAAGCATTTGGAGCTACAGAATCAGCAGCACCGAGTAAAAAGAATCTGAACTGTTGAAGCAGCATGACCATGAAATATTCTATTATTTCTTCTCTTGGTACTGTGTTTGAAGTGAGAAACAAAATGCATTAAAAGCTATAGATTTTACAAGACATAAGCTTTTACCAGTCATGAAACAGCCCTCAAAGCTAACATGCCACCCATAAAAAAACAACCTAAGGAGTTCAAAAAAAATCCCAAACCAGCCCACTTTTCAATTCAATTGCTTATGGGAAATAAAAAGTGCAGAAAGGCTCAATTTTCATTTCGAGATCAAGATAACGGATTAGGCTTGAATAGCATAAAAAGCAAGCAAATTCAAGGATGGGTAACGTGGAAGAAGCTCAGTTCTTCTTCTAAATGAAATTAAATTGGATGAAGCCCCTGAACACCATGAAGTTATTCACTAGCAAGCAAGAAGAATCTGGACTTTATGATTAAAATCCAGTTGATCCAACTTCTTCATTTAGCTTAAAGAGGCAGAAACAATTCCTTTTTTATTAACATGACAAGCGAATGGCTTGCCAAATCTTGTGGCTACAGCCCCCTAAAGATTCAAACTTACTCAACCTTGAAGGAAACTGCTCTTGGATTCTTTATACATGGAAGAACTGAAAAATACAGATGACACTTTGGAAATTGCAGTCAGTGCCGTGGCCAAGAAACTTCGCTACCAGGGCAGATTAATACTTTGGTTTGGCAAAAAACAAACAACATTTTTTCCCACACATTTGTTTTCTTTAAAAACATGTAAAAGTTTACTAGTCAGAGCAAACGGTCTATGGAGCCAGTGGGGCTTGTTAAAACGTTCTAATTACCCAAACATTTACGCAGGCAATTTCAAACTAAAAGCAGACATTATCAACTAATATGCATTTATGTTTAATTAAGGGAAAAAAGAAAAATCCTCCTTGTAATGTATATCTGTGATCGTCAGGGAGCAGATTTTGGCCAAATTAGGTAAACAGCTCAGCCTCTTAAAATTACAGGCAGTATAACCCAGCACTCGGCTGGCACAAAATGTGAAGAGTTATTTGGGGCATTTGGGAAGTGAAGAAAAGAAGGAGAAGGGCCAAAGCACTAAAAAAAAAAAAAAGAAGGGCACTGAATTTTTATTTTTTCAGGTTTCAATAAAATTTTTATCAGGGAAGGTTCCTGGGTCTGGGAAGTAATTCTGGATCACTACACAGCGGCAGAATTGCCTGCAGCCCAATGATCACGGCATTCACTCAGGGCACAAGAGCATTCCAGCATTTGAATATTCAATTTTATTTTTTCTTTAAGCAAAACAGGATGACAAATTTTCCTACCCAAACTTAAACCTCTTCCTAAGGTCTTCTGGTAGATCTAATCTAATCCCTGCACCTCAGTGACCATGTCAAGGTGCCTGTGATTTGTTGCCCAATTTCTAGGAAAGAAAGAACCACCAAACATTTTCTTTGAAGCCCTTGGAAAGTTTCTGATAGAGGGTAATATAAAAACCCCACTGATTCTATTTTTCTTGCACTTTGTGAGTATTACTGCACACATAGTTTAGGCATTTTTAGAATTCATAGTGATTCTAATCCAACAAACATCCACAGAGGATAAACTCCCCTTTATTGCTAATACAAGATCGAAATGTAATAGGCAGAAGGGTTGTACAAAGAATAAAATAAAAAGTGATTTCAGCATAACCAGCATAGCACGTCAAAGGGGAAGATCTCACACACTTTTTACTACTAAGTTCTCAAATCTACTTTTCAAATTGCAAGAGCTATAGGTTAATATTTTCTTTCAGAGCAGCCTTCTAAGGATCTTCAGATCAGATAATCATTTTTCCAATGTCATATAAATCCAGGCCCCTTGTAAAAGAATTTCTCTGTTCAGGGATTCATAAATCCACCAAGTTTAGTAATGAATTGGGTGTTTCCTTCCCTAGGAACTCAATTGAAGAAAAAAATCCTCTCTCTGCTAAGCAGTGAAACATTGAAGGCTTTAAACTGAGAGATCACAGAAAGGCTGGGTTCAGGTGCTCCGGCGGTTACACCACACATCACGTGGATCAATCTGGGGAGTGGGGAAATGTCCACTTTCCACTGCCCAGGTCCCTCTTTGCAGATATCCTACACTAAATCAAGTCCCTCCCCTAGCAAAAAGGAGAGGGACTCAATGCTTTTTCCATCTTTTTTTTTGGTTTTGGTTCTATTAGAATTAATTCCAGTTTCCCCTCGCTGCTGCCCTTGCACCCACACACCGCATACACATTGCAGCTGAAAAAATAAACCTCTCATTAAGCACACCAGCATCAAGCAGCCACGCCAGCTGCAGGTATGATCTTCAAATAAACGAGGTCCTGGGCGCCTGAAAGATGTCAAGTGATCATCAAATATTGAAAAAAGGTTAAAGAAACTGCTTGTAAAGCCCGGGATGCTTGGACAATACAAGACAAGAATCATCTCGCTCGTCAGAGGGAAAAGACCCTACAGAATAAAACATTTTTCAGTCTGTAGGAAAGCTGCTTTCCAAAATAAACCTGCACTGCAGTTTGTTTTCTCTTTAATGGCTGAAGTCAGGATTTCAAGGATAAAAACAAAAAAAAAATCATGTTTGCAATTATGAAGTTTTAAAGACAGCAGAAATCAGCTTTATTCCAGTGATACACGAGGGAGTAGTTCCTAAAGATCAGCAGTGTTTTCTTAATCATTTCTGGAGAGAAATTGATATGAGTGACACTAATTGACACGCTCAATAAAACACAAAGAGGAATAGTAAGAATTATATATAACTGATAACAACATAGCACCCCCGAGCTGTAATTCCCATAGTGTCACACACACAGACACACATGACCTTGGCAAACCAAAGAACACTTCATGGAAGCAAGTGGAATCAAGAAAAGGTTGAATTAAAAAGTAGCCCAATACATAAATAGATGGTCCGTCTTTTTTATTTGATGACAACCCTATTTTCTTACATGGCACATATTTATATATGTTGCACCACAGCCAATATGAATCTTGGCTCCCCAAGATTGTTCATCCCTCCTTTTAAACAGCTCTTACTCAGCTTTCACTGGGATTTTCTCTCCCCAAGAAGAGATCTCTTGTGAACATTCCTCTTTCACAGTGTGTTTTTGTTTTATGCTGCAAAGCCTCATGAGCAGTGTTAAAATCAGTAATTAAGAGCGTCCAGATTTGGATTATTTTGGGTTTCCTTCCAACTCAGACCACTGGAGACAATCCTTTGGGCCACAGAGGAGTTCGAAGAAGGTGTTGAAACATGAGATTTTTGCACCTGAATTTTGCAGAAACAACCTTACTTAGACAGACCTAAAAATCTATTTCCACCAACTTCTGAGAGAGCTGGTGAGAAATTCAGAAGCTCACAAGCAGTGGGCTCCAGCACTGCCAGTTTTCCTGCAGGTTCCAGCACTGGCAGGCAAAGAGAGGAGTCCCTGCAGTTCCCTTTGCTGTAATCCTTCTCACCTGCCTTTAAAGGCTATGGAGAAAAAGCAGAAAGGACTTTCTGATGTTTAATTTTTGATGTATTTATGTCAGAATCCCACCCACACGAATGTCCTGAGATTGAGGTTCTGCACCAGCACCAGTATGAACCCGGCAGATTTTCAGGATGGAGTCCTCGGGGTGGGGAATAAAACCTCCAGGTTCAGGTTTAAAGTGCTGAGAGGAGTCTGTTCAGACAAACATTCCCAGCTGCCTTCCCAGCACCGCCCTGGGAAGCAGGAGTCGCTGCCTGATCCGACACCACGGCTCGGAGGATTTTCTAACAATGTAAGGTGACACAGATGCAGCAAATTCCCAATTTCCTAGTGCCTCCTGGTACAAATTGAAAGAGCTCGGCTGCAATTCCCCTCTCCTGACTTCAGCTGATTCAATAATACACCAGAATTTAAACACAGGCACCCTTCCCTCTGCCTCCCTCGCACACAAAGCATATCAAACCCATGGAATTACTCCTGACTTGGCCTTGAGCAGCCAACACGATGTCAATTTTACATGTTTTATAAAGCAACAGCATGTAGAAAGCAACTCAAATGCAGGTCATATCAAGCATGTGACCCACAGAGCAATCAAAGGCTGCCTGAAACTGTCATTCAAGGTTCAATCAGCTTCTTGCAGGAAAAATGAAACATCTGTGGCCCAGAGAATTAAGTTATGTATTGCATAATTCATCTGGTGTCTGCCACAGCAGCCATTTTAATGCTCTAGCGATAAACATGTTTGATTATTTTTGTTTTGTTTCCTGTCGCCTCCATGGTATTTCTATTTATCCTCCCATACCACAACGCAGAATGGAGATAACAAATATACAAAACAGTGTTACAGTCGGCTGATAAGACATGGGAAATCAGCAGCCTTATTAATCACATCAAGGCAGAAGCATTATTAAACCTTACATTCCCTGTAACTGTCCTCATTTGGGGTCTTTTGGGTACACTCCGCACTTAGATTTGCTGATGAAATCATTGTTTCCCAAGGATCCAAACATTTGGATTGAGCTTTAGAGGATTTTCTATTAGGAAAGCTGCTCTCCTTGTACACAAAGCAAGTTCCCCACCAGTTTCCAGGTTTTCCATCCCCTCAGTTCTTTCTGATCCCAATATAAGCAGGAGGAATGCGCATCTCACACCAGACACTGGACCCCTTTCCATTCATTTATTCCAGTAGTGGATTTGTGGTCCACACTGGCAGAAACCCTAATCTAAAGCATCCTTTGTAAGTCATTTTGGGAAGAGATTGTTTTATCAATAGTGGATTACTTTACTCCAAAACTTGTGAACCCCAACACTTTCTCACCTGCCCTGCACTTCACTGACTTCCAGAACTCATCCCTGAAGAGCAGGTGGGAAGTTTGAGGCTCTGGGTCCTTACCCTGCTCTCTGGGTGTTTATTCCCGTTGCCAGGAGTTGAGCACTTCTGCAGTCTGCTCAGAGCTTCAGATGTCAGTTAATTTGCTACACAATTAAACAGAGCAGCCGTCATTTGTGTGAAATTTAATAGACTTGCCTGATACCAATTTACTCCAAACAGAAGCTCTGAACTGGTTGACAGAAGAAAACAAGCTGCAGCCTCTGAAGTGGGGGAGTCAGGTGTGTTCTTCCCTGTTTTCATGACCTGGAGTTTACAGGATTCCCACAGTGAGCAAATGCTTGCTGTGATCAGCAACTCGGCCCCCTGTAAACCCAGATTTGGTAGGAGCAGTTTTACCTGACACCCTGTGGCTGTTTCCTGTGATGCTGCACATGGAGGTGAGTCAGTGGACAAAATACACATCCTCCCTAAGCCCCATTCCAAACAAAGCCCCGCTTCCAATCGATTGTTCCTATAAAGTTGTTTAGACAGTCCCCACTGTGACAGTATCAGCTGTCCCATCTGTGCCTTCAGCTGCCTCCCACACTGCTGCTTCCTCCTGCAGCATCCCCACGTCCCTCCCTGATCCCTTAAATGGCGCCTCTTCACCTCCTACCCACAATTTGTAGGGAATACACATTATGGATGCTTTCCAGCAACACAGATTTGGCTGATCACCCTGCAAGTGGAGAGGAACTGCTGCTCCCTCACCCTGCCGCCCTCAAAGGGGCTATTTGCCTTTCTTCCACTCCCAGTCCCTACAAGCTTCACCAGAGCTCTCTGTGCCGGGGATTTTTTAATGCTGTTAATTACTGCTCAAGTCAATCATCAGCTTCCAAGTTAATTTAGGAGGGGAACTGATGAACTGCAAACGGGTGGCCAAGCAGGCTGGCAGTAAAACACACCGCAGGCTCGTGGAAGCTCCATTTCCTTTGGAAAAAGGGATAAAGGCTGTGGTCATGCAGAGTTGGGGATGCACAAACAGGCTGCTCTGCTGCAGCACAGGAGCAGAACTTGCCAGTTTTTCTTTTACTTGGAAAAAAAGTATAACAAAGTCTAAAATAAAAGCTTCCTTAAAGGCCAAATCTTACTAACCTGGCTGTCCTACAACTCACACAAGCCCTTTTAGAATTGTTTCTCCAAAGAAACAAAATATTAAATAAACATAAAAATGAACAACAATAATAATAATAGGAAGACAGGAGTTCTTTTAGAATTGTTTCTCCAGGTAAGTATTAAATAAATATAAAAATAAACAATAACAACAATAATAACAGATAGGTAGGTAGGTAGATAGATAGATAGACAGACAGACAGACAGACAGATAGTTTTATATTTTGGAGACACAGCACCTGCAACAATTTAATTATTTTTACTGATGGAGTTAAAACAGATAATTTAGCCAAAATTAGAAACCCTAATTGCAGGCATCTTGAGTGTCATTCTATTTTATCGGATTGGCAATACTTTAAACTGAAGAATCAGCAGGAAGAATTGTCTGTGCTTTGATTAAAGATCCTCTAAAAATACACACAAATATTTTAACTTACTTAATAATGTTACTGGAGTTACAACGTTTAAAAATAAGCACAAATACCTTGGCAAAGACACGGGAGGTTTTTGCCGTTTTTTTGGTGGGGGGGTTTTTTTGTGTTTTTTTTGTTGTTGTTGTTGTTGTTGTTGTTGTTGGAGGGGTTTTTTTCTGTTTTTTTTGGGGGGGGGTTGGGGTTTTTTTGTTTGTGGTTTTTGTTTGTTTGTTCATTGTTTTTTTGTTTTGGTTTTTTTTTTTCCAGAATCACCATGTCACATCTGAAACATCACTTTAGGTTTTGAGTAGTTACAACTCCAAAATGAACAATCTTCCCTCATACTACACCAATGCCAGAATTTCTGTATGTTTGTTTTCTTTAGAGCAAGAATAATCTCAGCAATTGGAGACTGTTCACGATTTTTACTACAGCAACATTCATATTCCAGACTGATCTTTAGGAGCTTCTTTCCGGAGACACCCAGCACCTCTTCTTCTCCTTTACCACAGAGAAAGCTGAGGAGCCCAGTAACTTGAAAAATTCAGGTATCTACTAATTTCTCCCCTTACTTATTCGGTATCTTTGTCCATCACTGTAAGAACCTATAAAATGCTCTTCTCTAACTCCCCTCAGCCTACATTCAGTGCAACAGTTTGAAAGCAAAGAGTACAGTAAGAAATTCTACGTACAGGTGTCACTCCACCAATTTCCAAGGGGTCTGCTTCCCACCGCAGCAGTGACACACCACCAGCTCCTCCCTGGTGGAGAACAGTTACCCCCCAGTGACCTGAATGTTTTTAGGGTAAATATCACGGACTAAAGGTGAAAAATCCAGACCTGTTTGAATTGTAGCTCAAATGCTTCAGTTCTCTAAATTACCTGTTCCCTCTACCCAGTCTGACTTGGTAGCTGGCACTATGGAGTGCAAGAGAACATCCCACGTGGCCTTTTGAATGATTTATTGGCATCAAACGAGATGAATGTGTCCACCAGGCCAATAATCTCCGATTTCCCACTTCTTATCATGCTGCTCCAAGCACATTCACCAACAGGCACCCAAATATGACAATATTCTGCTTCCCTACACTGTCAGATGCACCTGGAGCATCAGAGATGGACAAAGTAGGCACTGTTTTATCTGTCCTTTATCTGCAGAAGGGACATGGAAGTTGTGCAAAGGAAAAGCTAAATGTTGACTCTGCAGGAACACAGCATTCAAGTGGGAGATGTATTTGGGGAAATGTTTTAGATGTTTTTGGTTTAGAAATGAATATAGGTGATGTGACTATTCTCTGCTATCATGTGAAGTCAGTATTTCCTTCTGGCTATCAAAGAAAATCGCATTACATGGTCTCTGATACAGGTAATTGATGTCCTTCCATCCAATAAATGGAATTAAAATAGCAGATAGCACGATAAAGATGTCCTTACTCTACATTTTGAGTAGGTTTTACCTTTCCCATGAGCTGTGCTGCAGATCAACAACCAGGATGATTGCTGTCTCTATAACAATGTATCCAAGAACCAATAAGGTTTTTCTCTGTTCCCAATTTGTCCCAGCTTTGCTCGGAATGGAAACACCACTTCTGTCAAATGGCAATCGTGCCACTGCTCTGCTGTTTCAGTTTATAGCTCTCAAAAGCGTCAATCCTGCTGACCTGAGTGACAAAGCAGCAAAAAAGCAGGTGGAAAGAAACAAAGCAGGGAATGTGAGATCATGGAATAGAGAAAACAACCCAGGGGGAAGGAGAACTGGTGTTGTCCAAACCTGCACAAGCACCAGTTCATTACCACTGAACATGGACAGATGCCTGAGACACAGAGCAACCTCCTGGTCTTCAGATGAAGGAATTGCACCCAAAAAGCAGGCTGACCCCCAGCTGCCCTCAGGAGCTGGTCAAGGAGCTGGTTAATGTTGGCATCAACCACATGCTGTGCTGGAGCTTCACTCGAGCCTCCTGTAGCAGCCAGCAGGTTTTACCTTTAAATCTTTGCTGAATATATAAAGCTGCTCAATTCTTTCCCAACTTAAGCCTCCAGTTGTACTGGATTATGAGGGATGCTCACTAATATGACTGACAGATTGCCTCTCTACACAGAATTGAAACCAGATATATATTAGACAGCAAAATTACTTTAAATAATCCTTCGTGGCAAAACCCAACCCCACCAGGTACTACTTCAAGCCCTTGGAGGACAACAGTGCACAGTTTTCTAATTTAACCTTTTAAAATATTATTTGCAGCAACACTTTTCAAGTTCTTTATTTCCCTTGCAACAGTTGTTTTGCCTTTAAAATACTGCTGAAGTAAAACAGCTTCAGGCTTGACTAATGTTGTAGTCTGTGGTAAGGAACTATTTGATTATTCTGTTTCAACAGTTAATATAACTGGTTTAATGTTTCTACAGAAGGGGAATTTGAACTGGAAAGACTAGTTTTCTGTTGCTAATGACAATTCCTCAACACTTCTGCTGTATCAGAAGCCTCTTCAGCGGATGAAAACTATCCTTCCTACACGAACAAACAGCTGTAGCAGAGAAAGGGGATAAGACAATGCTCACTGACCCTTTGGATTTCCTGGTTTTTGATGCACTGCTAGTTCTGTAACCAAGTGGTCTCAGAGCCACAAAAGCAGCATTTGCTTAAGGAGAATTTCAGACTGTTCAGACCTTCAGTGCTGAACACCCCTCCCTGCTGTCCCCTGACCTGGGGAGGTGTAAAGGTGAGCCCAGAGCCCTGTCGGGTGTCCCCCCTCCACCTCACTGTGCTCCCTCACTGCAGCTCCCACATTTCCCAGGTGTGACAGCCCCTGCCCAGGTCTCAAACCTCGGAACCTGTGGGTTCAGCTGGGTACTTTGCTGGAGCACGAACTTGTACACAGGCACAGGAGCAGGGGAATTTCCCCTCCTTTCCCCCAAAGCGGACAGTTTGTGCCATCAGTTCCTGCACCGTATGTGCAAAAGTTTGAAACTTTCCAAATAAAGCTTATTTAGTCTCCTGCTGTTTTCCCTGGGCTCAGCTCCTTTTATGGCCTCAAGTAGTAAATCAGTCATCCAGGGAACCTCACTTTGCCTCTGAAGTGTTTTACAAACAGCGAGGATGGGCCCAGACTCACTGGCTGCACATGGCTCTGCCTCCTTCCCTCATCCCCTTCCCTGCACTTCCATCTTCCCAAGCCACAGGCTCAAGTGTGCAACAGAGGTTTATCTGATGTTATAACAGCAATAAAAGGTGTGGGAGGGGAGGTCTGTATAGGCAGGATGCATGAATACACTGTAAAGCTCATGAATTTAACCCACATAGTTTTTTTCTTAAATTTTTCCAAGCAATGGTCAATAATTAAGTCTTCCACAGGCCCTGGCCATGTAGGTTATTTTAGGGTATTTGGTACAGCTAACCTTACTACAGTCCCACTGCTATGAAGGTAGAAGGTACAAGGGAACAGGAATCAACTAGGAAAAATGTGTGTGTAAATGATAAATAATAAATAATAACAGTTCAGTTAATACAGACAATATGTTGACTGAAAAACAGGAACAAAAATTGTTAAGATAAAAAGGCTGATCCACCACACACTGCACAGGGAGATTGTTAAACACTGCCCTGGGTGAGAAGGGGCACGTGCCTGGCAGGTCTCACCATCCCCAGCTCCCTGCCTGGCTCTGCCACGGCCTCACTGACGACACGACGGTGACAAAAATCAATCCAACAGGCAGCAAGACAAATAAGTCATTTGTACCAAAGCTAAAATACGTTTTTGATCAATAATAGAGAATTAACTCGCACTCCTTTGCCAAGAAAATAGATTATTTAATCAGAGTACAGACAGATAGAGATGTTACATAATCAAAAATAGCTCACACTGCTATATTTAGTGGCCACCGTCTTTTAGGGAAGAGGGCAAAAGTACACCCATTATCAGCTACAGGCCCTCTGCTGAAATGGTTTTCTGATGAGTTAAGCTGGTCTGACATACTTAACACCAAGATACTGTATATTTAAAACTATAACAACAACCACAAGAGAATGAAGGCAATGAACAGGGGAAAGACAAGGGAGTCACTGCTGCCCTACGGACAGATATCCACAGGGTTAAAAGGATCGAGTCCCAGCTAAAACTTATACACCAGGGGATCTCCAAGAGCCATTTCTGACCTTTCTAACTTGCAGACTACCTGGAGTTTTCCATCAAAGGATGAAACATTAGTACAGCACATTTACAGTTTATGACTGGTTGCCTTTCACAGTTATTGCTGTGATTTCTTAGCAATAACCAGTGGAATTGCAGGAATTTGCAGAACATACAGAAAAATCCCCGATCTAGACCATCAGCACAGGGCTCACTTAATACCAGCACAGCCTGCCTGGCCACATGGCAAAGCTGGGAGCCTTTCTGCATCCCTGAGATCCACAGGATCTTAATTAGAAGCTCAAAGAAATGCCTGTTCATGGGTAGTCCCCCAGATGTGAACAACATCACCATCAACATGATCATCTTTCCTTCCCTCCAGCTTCCCCACCAGACAATAAACACTGGGAAAAAGAGTGCCATTAATGCTGAATTAAGCACCTCCAGCTTTTAGGGTTTCAGATATAGAAAAATTAAAATAAGGCATAAGAAACACTAATAGTTAAACTAAGGGCTTCCACACCTTTACATAAAAGTGAAAGAAAACCCTCTGTTCCTAACTGGAACATGGATAAAAAGAACATTTAGTAGAACAGCCAGTGATAAAAGTTGGTAACCACCATTTCTTTCATCATTTTAGGTATCAAAACCAACAAGGAATTATATCAACTGGTATTTGCACCAGGTTTATAGAGCAGCTTCATGTGGGTGTGCAGCTCTCCCAGGCACTGAATGCAGAGCAGTCTTGGAAGATGCTGATGAGGACCTTACCTTTAGGTGTATTTTTCCCTGGGATATAGACATCCAAGGGAAACAAAAACTTCAGGCAGAAAAAAAAAATTCTTGGTGAGCACAGTAGATACATAAGAAAACAAACAGTGTAAACAGGAATCAAAGATGCTGCTCCAGTGTAAAAAAATACCTTAAAGATCCCTCAAATGTTGAGGAAAGCTGGAGAGGAAAGAAAGCATTATGCCCATTAAAAATAATAATAATAAAAGATAATTACAGCTGGCTCCAAATGTTAACAATTTAATAGTTACAGGATCTAAGTACTGTAAATGACTAATGCAGGCAGCAAATGTATTTGCAGCAGCGTGCAAAACAAAGCCCTTAAAAGTAGAGAGCTCTGGGAAAAAAAAAAAAGATAAAATGTTTTATAACATCAGCTCTGAAGCACATGGCATTAAAGAAAGGCTCTATATTATCTTCCTTTTGTGACTGGTGACAAGAACATCTCCTTGATTTACCAAGATGATGAAAAACCAATAATGCACAATTTGGGAGCACCAGATACCTTCATGATTACAACAACCACGTTGTATCTTTACTGCTCTCGTAAGGATAAGATGTGATGGGTGATTTTTTTTTTCCTATCTGCACAAAAAGTCACAACATACTGCAAAACATTCATCCATATGCAAAGCCAAGGAAAGACTGCTGATGAATTTAAGTGACTGCAGCCTGGAATAACTACCAAAACTGCTGATTATTTACTATGGGCTACTTTGTGTGCGTATTTTTGACCGCAATTCTATAAAATACAACTTTAGTCCCTACCCCCTTGGCTGTGACTACAGTTGTGCTTTTAATAAACCAACAGCATTTCCCTCAAATAATTAATAAAAGAGGAGCATAGAAATCCACTCGTTCACCCATGACTTGTAAACAAACACTCATTTGCTGTTTATTTTATTCAACTAAAAGAAGTTTCTGTAGGACAGAACTGAGCGGCCACCAGTTACAGGTTCAAGATGCTTGTTAAAAAAGGGCTTTTCTGCCTCAATCTGCACATGATGTGGCCAAGACCGGAATGCTGGAGGGTGGGAGGAGGGTGGGCCCCACCGAACACACGGAACCATTTCCTTCTCCAAACATGCCCACATGGAGCCCCCATCACTTATCTCCCTGCACAAACAGCAGCGCAGGTCACTCCTTCCTGCCTCTGAGCAGGCACTTGGCACTGCCAGGGGCTAATGAGCACTGTCCTCAAGGCTCTGGGCACCCATTTATCCCGCAGGGAACGACGGGAGAAGCCACCGGCAGCAGTCGCCTTCTGGCCCTCATTTCCTTCGTGGATGATGTGCTGTCGAGCTAAACCCAGCAGCTCTGCTGCCTAAAACGGACAGGATATTTTCTACTACCAAAGCCAGGAATTGGGTCGAGTAATGGTTTCATTCAATTTGCTCGCCATGTTCTCTGTTGATGAATATACCTGATCTCATGAAAATGTGATTAAATAAATCAGACAATGCTAGGCTGTACCAAGTCTCCAGAGGTTCGAGTTCAAGATGTGAAATACTTGCCCCAATAAGCATAACTTGAGCTAAACTCATGCATTCTGGGTTTTTATGACCTTCTTAACCTCCAGAAACCTCCGGTGGCCTCCTGATTTTTGTTATAATGGATGTAACATCAGAATTACAGGTTTTGCATAAACTGCCACGCTGAAACAAAGGTATGTGAGGACTGAAGGGGAAAGTTGTCTCCTCCAGCACGAAAGTGTGTTTCTGGATTTCAGGTACTAGAGAATGAAATGCAAAGGACATGACTGCTTTTCCTGACTGTCACTCTCTATGAAATTAACTTCAGATAGAGCACCAAAACCCTCACTCTTCCTACAGGAGATTAGCACAGAATCCTGGAATGGGTTGGGTGGGAAGGGACCTTAAGGCTCATCTTGTTCCAACCGCCTGCCATGAGCAGGGACACCTTCCACTATCCCAGGTTGCTCCAAGCCCCATCCAAACTGTCTTTGAACACTTCAGTCACTTTGTCTTCATGTCAGGTGAACCTTCTGACCCCAGGCAGGAATTTTACCCCTTTATCAACAAGCTCCCTGTCCTTTACTCCTTGGGCAGAGGGGTGAAGGATCTCCCAACTTACACATTCTGTGAGGAAACACACTTTTAGCCCATGGATGGAGCTCTTCCCACCCAAAGAACAACTCCGGCCACCAAGGCAAGGCTGAGTTTGCACGTAACTAATAGATTAAGTCTCATCCATACCCCAAAAGGGTTTTTTTGCTTTACTGCAAACGAATTTTGCACATGAACTGGCAGACAATGCACCAGCTGAATGCTGGAACAGAGAGGCTGTTGGTATCTCCAGCAAGTTGGGGACAACACTAAACAACTCAGCTTGTAAGGAGAACATTATTTTCTCTGATATCATACACAGAAGCTGCTGTTTAATTAAAACTAAGCAGCTTAAGCCATTAAACTGGCAAATGGCTGCACCAAATGACTTGTCGTTGTTAGCATTCCAACAGCAGGAGTTGTTTGTTGTCACTCAGATGGCAACTTGCAATGCTAATGCACATTTCCCAACTGGCTCCACACATCTAAAACAACCCAGGATGAGGAAGTTATTAAAAGTGCTACTGTATATTACCAAGGAATACTTTCTTACAGTGATCTTCAAAGACACCCATATCGTGTACTCTGCTGCAATTTAATTATTTCAACTTCTGCCCTAGAAATATAAGCCATTCCAGGCATTTACTTGCATTTTAAAAAGTAGAATATGTATCAATTCTGGCTTTGAGCCCCAAGTTTAAGATAGTCCAGATACAGCCTCTTGACTCAGATGCTGCAGGTCTCAACATCAAAATATGTAATTAAAAGGCATAACCTACTACAGCAGCTACTTTATTTTGATTACATGCAATTAAAAAAAAATAAAATTAAAAAAAAAGAAAAATCCATGTTTTATTTTGGGTCAGTAACAGGAAAAGCTCATTCTGGCCGTGCAGGCAAACTTCAAAGCCACAGAAGGTGAGCACCACTGGAAGTGCCTGAGTGGAGGCACTCCAGAAGACCTCTGTTCGCTTTTCACTAGGATTTGGGTCAAGACAGGGAACATCAGGCAGAGCTGTCTCTGGAATGTGGGATAGGACACTCTGCCTCTTGCTCGTCTTCCTCCCCTCCCCCAAATGGGAAGGACTATGGAGAGGAATCGAAATGGTTAAACGCACTAAATTTGGTGTTCTTTTTTACTTCCTATGAGTCATGCTCCTCAACTCTACCACTCTGTGTATAAAAATCTGCTACAACTCGTTAAATAAATATTTCCACTTTGGCTCAGGAAAAGCAGAAGACTCCCACATTAAAGCACCACACAGGTAAAACAATGAAGAAAAGGGAGAGTGATTAAAGCTGCCCATCCCAGTGCCCTGCAATGGGGCAGCCAGTGGTAACACAGAGTTATTATTATGGCAGATGCCACATGCATCTTTTTTCCTTTGGTGTGGTCTCCAGGAAAGAAGAATATTTCCATTCATCACAGGATGACCTAATGGATGTTCAAATGAATGGTCAGCAAATGCATTTGATGTGCTGCTATTTGGGTACACTTATTTTTACAGCTACAATGCAAGCATCAGAACAGCACTTCCACTTTCCTATCCAAGGACTGAAAGACTATCCACATTAATGAAGTCTTGCCTCACCCCATGTGCCCTTTTTACATATGGCAAAACTGAGTCATCAGCCTTGGTTTAGGTAGTGTGCCTGACACAACAAAAATAAGACACAGAGCTAATTACCAGCACAGGAATGAAAACAGGAGCGTCCTGTTCATAAGCCAGGCTCCAACTAAATTTCCTATCAAATTACAGTGGTTTTAGATAGAAATAAAGTTAATAGATACCTAGAACTACTGAATGAAGTGACAGGATCTCTCTGCATTTAGCACCAAGCCTTGAAAACCTTAATCTCGTGAGTCACTAATAACAGTGGAGGAAGCAAAGCCAATCTTGGGTCTATAATCAATAAGACAAGCTGCTTAAAAGACCTCATCTGAAACAAATGTGTAAATGTCTCCCTAAAGCTGAGATGCTTATTCAAGATTAAAAAGTGTAAATGTACTTCCGTAGTATCAGTTAAGAACAACTTGCATTTCCCATTCACAAAGGCTTAAGGCAAACGGTTTAACACCACCTGAGCACAAACTCCTGGTTATGGCTTTCTCCTGAGTGCCATCAACACCTGGCACGTCCTGTGTCCTGTCTCATTCTCTCTGGTTTACACCAGTCCTATCACAATTTGAATATGTCATGCTCCTCCTCCATTATCAGATAAAGTTAAACCCACAAATGCTGCATTTTTCTCTTGACAAAATCCCGCCGAGACACCCGAGAAGGCAAGTCCCAGATGTGAAACGCTCTGCTACCAAAAAAACACCAGCTAGGAAAAACCTAAGGACTACACAGACAGAGTGTGAAGGATATTGAGAGCAATATTCCTCCAGATAATGCATTAGGAGGGGTGTTGTTTAATAAGTAAAGGGCTGATTTAGAGAAGCCGATGATCAGCACAGCAGCACTAACTGCAGTAAAGCAGAATTATTATTACCAAGATTGCAGAAGAGTAAAAAGTTCAGACAGCAAAACGAGTCAGGTGAACAGGCAGATGAAATTCAACACTGACAAACATGTGCTAATGCCCTGAAGAGTAATAATTTGGGCTACTTATCTCCACTCTATGCTTCTCGCTAGGTAAATAAGATGATGGGCTAATAAGAACATCCACGTCTAGTTAAGATCATATTCCAAACAGAGCAGAATCCCCTCAGACTGACTATCATGATTCACTGTATAAACAGCTAAATGATATGATCTGGGAGAATAGGAACCTATGGCAAGTTCATCTCCATGATGCATCACAGGGCTGATTTAATTTTTTTCCCTCTCTGGACATCCAGCGTGGGTCATTATCCAAGCCCAGACAGTGGGCAAGACAGTGTCCTTTCATCCAGCACACAATGACTGCAGAGTTGTTGAGCCCAGCAAGAGTGAGTAGCCTTAAAAATCCCCATTACCAGCAAAAGAGGGAAAACATATCCCAGATAATTTTGCGACTCAAAATCCCAGTTATTTGGATACTTTTCCAATGAGGGAGTATCTGCAGCCTTTCCTCCTGCGTCCAAATTAATCTGCAGGGAAATTAACTGCTGAGCACTCGGTAACTCGGGGGTTAATTCCGACTGCTGTCGAATGCCCCAAGTCTGTGCTCTGTTCATCAGAGCATTAAATCTGAAAGCTCAAGAGAGTAGTGCAGCCGTGCTGCAAGGGCTATGTTATAAAGTTCTGCATTAAAAATTCATATCGTAGGCTTGCCACAGTACTCTGCTCTGGCTGAAAGGAGAGCTGGCGGGGAAATATTAGACACCCCACTGTCTTTCTGGCAATTGGAGACATTCCTCAACAAACAGCACCTCAGGAAGGGAATGAAAGGGCAAACAAACCGTGAAACAAATCAATGAGTTCAATTATCTCTCTCTCTCCCAGAAAGGAAACTTTTCATTTTTAAGGCTGTTTCATGAAATCTTTTAATGACAGCCCTGAACATGGTGCTGGGCACTCTGGCTGCAGAACCGGCTGCTTGGCAGGGCTTTTTATTTGTTTTACACGAGACACAGATTCCCAAACACTGAGGGTGAAACAGAGAGCCAGGGTATAGGGATCTCTCTGCAGAACAAGAGCTCTACTTACCCTTTACATTAGCGGGACCACGTGGGATAACAGGCTGTAGAAATTGTTCCCACTTTCCCTGAAGTGTCTCCAGTAAAGAGTGAATTTAGATTTATTAAGATGGTTAGTTACTCCATGGTTAAGTTATGTGCTTCTCAGTGCTGGTTAAGGCTGTGTGCATTTCACAGGGATTTATGGCGACCCAACTGGTGGATGACACGGTTCACAGTGATGGAAATGGGTGGTATATTTTTATGAAAGCCACATGTGCCCCTCAGGTTATCTGTCTGGTATAACCACTGTGTTCAGGCAGGTTAATAATCCCCACCCCATAAATGAGGAAATACGTAGGAAATGAAACATCAGTAAATACAATTTCTTGAGGAAACCACGCAAAGGAAGTTACCTGCTCACAATCCTCCCCCTGCAACTCTGCTTAAGGCCAACTGCAACAGAAAGATTCCCTTTGCCCAGTGCCGAACACTGAATCAAAGGAAGGAAAAGGAAGAAAATAGAAACCATTGGACAATAGTTGCCATGGCACTTCATTTTTACTTTTTAAATATATAAATATATTTGAATATATATGGTTGAAAACCCAACTGACTTCAACCCAGCAGTCCGGGTTAGGAGTGGTTCCCCCAGGAGGAGCGCCGGTTATCATCCAGCGAGTGCAGTCCACAGGGAACTCAGGAGATTTACGTCTGGTAGCCACCACAAAACAAATCAAGACCAGGCTAGCCTAAAACCCCTCACTAATAAAAAACTGTATTGGGGAGAAGAAAAAATAATTACGCTATTCAACTGCAAGTTCATTATTTTGAGGGAAAGAATGAAGACAAGGTGTGTACTTGGGGATCAAAAGTAACCAAAGATCATCTATTAAAAGCCACTGAGAAACTGCTACAAAATATTAGCGACCCTAAGGCAGCGCTTCAGTCACATTAAATTTTTGCTCACCATTTCTTACAAACAGGTATTTGGAACGTGCAAGCAACTCCAGATCTGCTGGGGTTTATCCTGAGCATCACACAGCTGTATCTAAGCAAAACAGGGGAAGCAGTAGTCCTTTCTTCTATCCACTGCCTTGCTTTCTCAGTTTTGATCCTTGCTGTAACACTGGCTGCCTTCCAGTATTCCAGCCCCTGCCCCATCTCCCCGGGACTCAGTTTCTCGACATGTTAAAAAACTGGGAGGCAAGGCCAGCACAGGCACAAAATCACAGCCTCTGCCGTGGTTCACCCCTGCAGGAACACACCAGATAAGTGTTAAGGGTTAATAATCTCAGGCTTACAGGATTTGTGTATTATGCATTTGTTTATTTAATGCTTTACATGAATGCTAATGAAGTTATTAACAGGCCTGCATGTTGTCTATTGTTTTTCTTGGGTTTAGTGTCTGCATCATCCTGCCTTATCCCTTCAGCTCCACAAGCTGGCCAACACCCAGCTCTTCCAAATCCCTGAATCAGTGCTCAGTCCTGGTTCCTGCGCCTGGGATTCTCAGTTTCTTGATCAAAGATAATATTTTCTGAAAACTTCTTCATTGCAACATTATTTTCAAAAAAAATTTCATCAAGATAAAGAGGTCCAATTTCATCACACCAGATCTTTTCTGTGACACAAAACTGCAATCCCACGTGGCTTTATTGTCTTTTAATTAGATCAGAGGGTATGTAAATGAGACAATATTTCTTAGGTCCCATTAAGTGATGTCTCCAGGAGGATCAGAAGGGGCTGAACCAGACAGGACACGCTCCCCTGGCATCCACACCCTGACCTGCCCCCTGCTGCAGCTGCTTCTCAGAAAAATCTTTGATTTACTGGAAATACCACCATTTTATGGTCATATCACTGCCAAAACTGCTCAAAATCTACAGGACAAAATCCCCTTTTCCCTACAACCAGGGCAAAGGGGAAATGCAGAGGTGGAAGTGCTGGGGTGACTCCTGCATGTGCCAACACAGATATTTCCTTGCCAGCTCTGCTTCTGCCATAGGTACCAAGAGGGGCTCAAAGGGAAGTCCAAGGTTTATATGGGAATGGGCAGGAGAAATAACTGAACTTTTAAAGCCCTTGTGAAGGCAACAGGGATGATCTGCACAGTGACAGAGGCACAGGACTTCATTCTGTAGCCTTTACCCTGAATAATGGGAATATCCCAAAGTTCACAACATCAACAGAACACAAATCAGAAATACTTATTTTTAAAGCAACTGAGGAGAGGATAAGCCCCTGTTTCTGCAGTCAGGTGACTTATAGCTGAGGCATCATAGCAACTTTTTAAGGCAGGGATGGGATCAGACACATTTAGGTGTAGGTTCAGTGAGATGCTGAAAAACCTGGCTAATGAGGACACAGCACAGGGATACTTCCATAAAGGCTGTGCCAGATGCAGCCACTGACACTGATGGCTCACACCTTCCTGCTCTTGGAAAAGGCAAACAAAAAGTCCAAATGAAAGCCCTGGGTGAATGTGAAAACTGTATGAAATGATGTGGTACTTGGAGGAGCAGGTCACCAGCTCTCAAAACAAATCCCTTTTCCAAAAGGAAAAAAGACCAAAGCAGAGAAAAGAGGCTGTTTTTCAGGATACAGAGCTTTAGTGCTTGGGATCTTACACAGTTCCCTAAATCTCCATTCTCATTCAGGACAGCAATTCCTTTCCATTAAATGAGGGAGCACAACACACTCTACGTGACTCATTTTTTTTGGCCTGTGTGGGAGTGGGAAAAGCAGCTGGAATCCATCTCTGGATCCATCAAGGAGAACTCCAAATACACACCAGTGCAGGAAGCCGCCCATTAAACATGTGGCCAGGTAGACACAAGCACTGCAGCGCCTGTCAGTTTAACTTAGCACCTCCTGGAGAGCTCTGCTCTGGGATTGGGAATGGGAAACCCCACAGGGCAGGCCCCGATTGGAAACAGATGAGCCATTTGTTTCTGATGATTCCAGGATTTATCCCGCCTGCCTCCCCCGCGGTCCCAGCCCTGCAGTAGCTGCAGGAGCACAGCAGCACCACGTGCCCTCCTGCTTTCACAGACAAGACCCCGCCAGGAAGCGGTTCTGGACCAAAATAACTCTGTTGATTTGCTACTTTGCATTGAAAAAAAAAAAAAAGAGAGACACTTATAATTTGTAGACATACATGAAAGAGCTGCATGAAATCCGAGCTCAGCTGACTGGGAAATGGAAACCAAAGACCTTGTCCATGCTGGGGGGCAGATGTGACTCTGGGAGACGGTGTTCCTTCCCTCTGACTTGCTCCTCTTCTTCCTCACATGACCCTCCCAGGCACCTCAGAAAGTTCAGCTGCTACAGCTAAAAGGACCTGCTGTGGCAAGGTGGCTCAAAAAAACTGGATTGGCCTTTTGTTGGACTCACAGGGAAAGCCAATCCCTGCCGGCAATGGGGACGGGATTGCAGGAACACACTTGTGGTTCTTCCACTCCTGGACTAAGGCAGCTGCACCAGGTTTGGCTCCACAAGAGCATGTGAGAACAGACAGGACAGGGACAGTTCTGCCCCTTGTCCTTTCATACAGACCAAGGCACCAAGGATGCTACAGCCTCTCCATGAAGCTTCATTCCCAGCGAGGATCTGTGGTGGTATCCACGGCTGGGATGACCCACAGCTTGGCTGGCACAGGAGCCTGAGACCCTCTGATGCCGTACTTTGAATTTATTTAAAGATTTCCATCTAAGGATCTCATGTCAAGCCAAGGTTGGAGATAGCAGGGTGATGACTAGAATATGCTGGAATACCCTAAGGCTATTTTTTTTCTTCTACTTCGGGTTGTTAAATAACACCAGCTTTTAGGCTATACTAGAAAAAGGAACTGAACAGTCTCACTGGAGGTTAAAAAACAAACAAAATAAAAGCCCTGAAAGGACCTGGGGCACTTCAGTGCTGTCAGAAAGTTACATTAACTAATTGCAAGCGATACAAGTCTAACAAAAGAGGCAACACAGCCCAGCTACAGCACAAACTCCTGCGGACTCCAAAGGCTCCACTTATATGGAGTTCTCAGAAATGCACCCTTGGAAATTAAAAACGAAAACAAATAGTCTTTTTGTCAGTTTGTGGGTTATCATTCTCGTGGCTGCACACTTCTAGACTCCAGCCAAGAGCAGACCTGTTGGCTTTGAGCATCATACACACCCCTCGCGCCTCGGGTTCCCTACCCAAAAGTAAAGGTAGTGCCAGTGGTTCAAGCAAGCACTCGGGATTCCACAAAGCCAAGGGTTTTACAGGAAAACTGAATTTTCTCCCCACACAACTTTGCAATTTTCCTGGTGTGATTCCAGGCTGAACCAGAAACGTGACCAAAAAATGCTGCTTTGCACATGGTCTCTCAAGCCCCACTTCACACCAGAGCCTTAGATCAAAATAAAAAGCTGACTCCAAAGTGTTTTCATTCTTTCTCATTTCTAGGTTTTTAGGCAAGATATTAATGCTACACAGTGACTTTCAGCCTGTCGAGTTTTGCATAAGGCACAGTTAAAACTCTGAACCAACACCTCAAATTGTAAAGTGCAGACAGAGCTTTCTGTAAGATTCAAAACATTCAATTTCTCTTCACTTTTTTTTTTGTTAAAAAAGTAGTTCCCTGTAACATCTTCCCTGGTTTCTCATCCCCCCATTGCCACCACCCCGGGGGCTTCACTAGCAGCAATATGATTAGGGAATTTAAGAAGAGAAAATACCAAGAGACACGGCCTATGAAGTTCTCCATCTCCTGTTTTTAGGGAAATCACTTTAAATACAGCAATAATTCCAGAGCTGAGCATTAGAAGTTAATGACTCATCAAAAGAACAGGAAATAGGAAACTTTAAGACCTTAAAGGCACAGCAAATAGAAGCTATTTCATGTCATGTACAACACGACCACCCTAACTACAGTATTTCATGCTCAATGGGGGGAAGCAGCATTTGAGATCATCTATCACAGTAATTATGTGATGCTGGAGGGAGCATGACTTTATTTTTTATTCAATTTGACCCTGAGCACCATCAAAATGGAAAACTACAAACATTTGAGAAGTGATATACTGGCATCAGGTAGCACTTTACCAAGAAAGATTTAGTAAAAAAAAAATTAAAGTAAATAATTCAGTTCTCACAATATATTGGGAATGATTCCCCCAAAGTCCAAGTTAACTGAGATTTGCCCCAATGTAACAGATTTCACTTGAGTACTTGAAAATCCAATTCTACCACATAACTTGGGGCAGAAATAACTCTTCAGGAATTCTCTACAACTTCTGGTCCTCTGTCTGTCTTCAAGCTCAGTCCTACAGTCCTTCCATGCAGAAAATTACATCTTTAGAACTTCAGTCTACACTGATGCCTGAAGAACAGGTCTGTTTGATAATGTGGAAGAGGAGCATTCACCCCAAAGAGTCAAAAACCACAGGCACCTCCTTCTGCTCCCCTATGCCCTCCTGTGTCATCCTTAGCTGTGCTGCCAAAAAAAATAATTATCAATCTGATCGATGGAAGGACAACAGTTCTCTGCCTCATATTCCGGAGGCAAAATGTTTTTCCTACGAGTTATTGGAAGTAGTTGTTTTCAGATGACTACTTCAGTAAACATGAACTATGAATATCCCATTGCATTCCTGTGCACACTCTATTTTTAGATGAACAAAAAGTCTGAATCTTTCAGAAAATCCTCAGGTAACAAAGCTGGTGGCAGAGCTGCTCTGACTAACAACCTTAAGCTAAACTTTTTCTGGTTTGTGTTGTTTATGAAGGCTTTTTATTGCAGAAGGAGGGGGGAGGCAGCACCCAAAATCCTCACAAGACTACTTAAAGCTGGCTGGTGAAAATGGAGCATTTCAGTGAAATTCGATATTTTCTTTCATCAAAGGCAGGGAGCCTCAACCCACATGTTAACAGTAATGTAACAAGCCTACTGTATGTGCTACAACCCAAGATCCTTTTCCAATTAGAATTCATTTCAGTTGGGGGAGAGGAGGGGTCGGAGCGAAGAGGTGGCTCTGGAATTGATCTAAAACTGGAATTCCACCATTCCGGCTGGGAGCATTAACTGCTCAGCTGGGAATTCCAAACACTTGTTTGGACTCTGCAGCAAACCCGAAGTGAAAGAGCAACATTACTGAGGAGAACAGTTTGTCCCTGGAAAACTAAGGAAATGTATACAGAATGTTTCTTTTTCTGCAGAGAAGAAAGGGGGGGAAAAAAAAAGAAAAAAGCCTGTTGCACTATGAAAAAACCCAAACCCAACATTCTTTAATTTTCCTGAAACTCAAGTCTGAGTTTGCTTTTCAGTTCCAGCTCTGATAGAATCTCCAGATCAAACTCATTAGTGCTGGTTAAATCCAGGTTTGCTGATAGAAACGTGTGGGACAGCACACAAAATCAGTATCAGGCCCCGAGAGAGGATGTGCCTCTTTAATTGAAAAAGGCAGAGTAATCATTCATTTATTTAACCCAGAGATGATTATAATCTGAAAACCTTGAAATCCTCTTACACAACAACTGTTTTGGCAAGCCCCTCTGTGTTCCAACAAATATTAAACTGTGCTTGCCATTTGTCTAAGGAATCTTGTATTAATAAACATGAAGAAGAACACTTTTACCTCCCACACTCAATGACAGAAGAAAACAAAGACCAGCTGTATTCATCAATGGATCCTTGTTCTGCACATAAAGGCTAATTACATTTTACTTCAAGCCTACACATGGAAAACTTTGCTGCTGCCATCTTGTCAAATGCAGCTTCTGATATTCCAGCTGACAGACTGCACTGACTGCACATAATAAACTTCTTTTTGTCATTAACACCTTCAGCGCCCGGCGCAGGGGGTTTGGGGCAGGGGGGCACAGACCCACCTGCTCCCTGCAAAAGGCAACGGGGGGATTTTTTTTTAGACGAGGGGATGACAGAACCTAATTTGACTGGAGAATTTTCCTTCCAGCCACTGATCTCATCCAAAGGTGCCCAGCTGCACCTCCATCCCTCCCTCTGCACGTACTTTGAACGGGACGTTAAGATAAACAAGTTTGACAGAATGATTCCCAACTTCAAGATCACGACCAGGACAAAATCCAGACTCCTTAATGCTGATAATGGAGGCTTCTCACTGTGTATTCCTTTTGCTTTTTTGGTGGGTTTTTTTGGGGTTTTTTTTTGGTGTGAAAGATTTTCAAAGTTTCAAGTAGTTGAAAGACAGCTTTATTCCGAGACTGAAAATCTTAAAAGCACTGTTAGCTTTAAAAAAATTGACAATTATCTGGTTTTTTTTCCTGAAGGCACTCCAATTCATCTGCATCAAATAAGTGTCTGTAAAACTAACAATTCTGGCCTAAGATAAAAATCACATGTTTTTAAAAAATAAAATTAAAATTGGCAACACAAGTAGCTTTTCAGACTCAGATCAAAAGAGGGTTTCTTTTTAGAAGAGAATCAAACTGTCTTTCACCCTTTTTATTGGTGTTTTTTCAGCATTTCTCCCAGCTTTTACAATTAAAATAGATGAATCAATTTCACTGTCTACATTCAGTTCCCTTTTCATGTTCTTCTGGATTTCCATATTGCAAAATCTGGGCTACAAACACTACAGACGACTGTTGTTACGCAAGAACTATTCCTGCCATAAATATCCAAAACAATGATAAAATATTTCTGCTGTTATTAGGTCCTACAAGTTTGTTTTCACAGTACATTAGTCTGGGAGATAAAGTACAAGCTTCAGGATTCAGCTCCATGACCACCATATTCCAGACCCAGCCTTCATAATCATTCTGCCACAGAACACAGTAAACTTCTTGTTACTGCAGATGTTACTAATTTTTATGTAATTATATATATATTAGGTAAGAATCACACTCAAAATCGTGAAAATATTTCTGTGTGAATCTCCCTGAAAGAATGAGATTAGAAATGCAAACAAATATTTTAGAGCACGGACTTTTCTCAGTTGAAGATAAATTACCGCACTTGGGGAAACAGTATTAAAAATGAAGCAAACACTCTGCAAATAAGCACATTAAAAAGGGCGAGGGGTCATTAGGTTCAGTGCCTACAACCACTGATCTCTGCCTGTTCCCCCACAAGTGACTGCAAGACAAAATAACAGCAAAATCAGTTATGTGCAGGAAAAAAATTATGGCAATCTGCAGGAATTTAAGGCTCCATCAGAGCCCTCATTAGTCAGCGCCTCTTAGAGAGGGGTGAATCAACGAGGGAACAAAACTACTTCTGATCACCTCATATGGAACTTGTCTTGCACGGAACTCAGAGGAAACTGGACTTCCAGAGCAAACCCAGAATTTACCTCATGCTGAATGGCGTAAAAGGTGTTTCAGCTCCGAGTGCTGACTGACTGTTAACTACTGTGGGCTGAATTTGGTGAGCTCCAAGTTCCCCACGTGCTCAGTGGGGAATCAGATTCTCGACACTCACTGAACCACGGGCTAAGAAATTTAGACTTGGTGCCAGCTTGGTGTTAAAACCCTGGATTATCCAGCCTGGCACGAGCCACACCAGAAAGCCCTTCATGGATAAACCCAAGCCCAGGTCACTCCTCCCATCCAACCCAGCCTATGGATTTTCATGCCCCAGCAGCCTTCACTTCTCATTTCTCCTGTACCAGGGAGCGTGGTGAAGGCAGGAGCAAGGGTTGGAAGGGAGGTGAAGGTGGGACTCCGCAGGATGCGGGCACAAGGAGGTGACGTGTCTCCCAACCCTTCCCTTACAGTGTCCCAGCCATCTGAAATGGCTTCTTCATTCCTATCCCGCTTCCAGACACAGAAATGACTCCCTGGGCTTAATCCTGCTGATCATGAGAATTCCTTCTCATTATTAACTTTCCTTAAATATGAAGGGTTCAAAGGAAACCAGCAGCAGTCTGTCTCTTTTGTTGTTCCCTGCCCTGATTGTTAATAAAACCAGAGGATAATTGAAAACAGTAGCCATTAGGAAGACAAGAATATATATTTTTGAGACTACCTTCATGTCCCACTTGAAAACAAGGGAAATCTGCCAAAAATGCTACTGTCTGTAATTTGGGGTGAACCTGACTGAGCAATGACTGCTACCCCAGGAGCAGAAAGGACCAGGGTGCCTGACAGTGACACAGAAATCCTCTGCTAAATGAAATCTTATTTTCACCAAGACTGAAAGATCACAGTAAAAATTTCTGAAGCTGCCCTTCTTCTAAAGAAAATGCAAGATATATATAGTGTCAAAGGTACACAGATGAAGTACCTGAGAATGAAACCAGGAAAGCAGCAGCGTGTGTGCCAGGAAAAGTCTTACTGGGTGGAAGAAAAGATGAAAACTAATAATCTCTCCATAGGAGGCCAAATTATGACCATGTTTTCCAACAAATTTGGACGCCTGGGCCTCCCCCATCTCGTCTGTCTCCAACAGACAGATGCAAAACAAAAAAAAAAAGGCAGTGATACCCTGAAGGGAGACATAGAAAGAAAACAGGGAAATCTTACTTTGCAGTAGTTTCTTCATCATATTTTGTTTTCAGATCAAATAGTTCTGTCCTGGTTTTTTCCAAGGCTAAAAGGCATAAACACGGAGTATTACAGTACTGAAACAGCAGTATTCAGCCATAAATAAAGCTGTACATCTTCTGATGAAAAATTCTTTGCTATATCTTTCTACCTAGGCTTATGACTTAGAAAAAACATAGAATTTTGATTTTTTTTTTTTAAATTTCTTATGGTATTTCTGTTACACTACAAAAAAATTTCCATTTCCTGCTTAACAAAGCTAGACATTATTAATTTCTTATTAAACTGGCTGAACTGATTATTTATTTGAAATACTCAGGGAAAAAAAACCTTCTTGTTTTCTCATAGTTAACAAAGCCAAATGTGCCCAGACCTGGAACCTCTAAGTGTACAGGGATTAATGGCAAAGTCACAGCAACAGGCAAGACACAGTGGTAGAAACTGGGTTCACACGGATCACTACATGTAGTTAGCTCAGGAGTGTGTGAAGCCAGAGGAGAACACACATGGATGAGAAGTTCCATGGCCTGCTGTAATTCCAGGGATACTCTGATGCTGTGGGTACTTTGTGGACTTGTCTCCTGTATTTACCACCAGGCTGGGTGTGAGCACAAAAGAAGCTCTGATTCACAAAGATCTCCCTGAACTTCCAAGAGCTGGTTCACCCACAGTCTTGCTACACCCAGCGATCCCTCTCCTCTCACCTCCCACCTGATCCCTGGAATAGGTCAGAGAAGCGAAGCCAAACCTGTTTGCAAAGCTTGAACTTTGTGTTCGGCCTCTTCCAGCTTCGAGGCTGTCGACATCTGTGTCTCCTGCAATTTTCTGCCAAGGGAAGACAAGAGGTGAGAACAGAGCTCGTAATCACCGCAAACAACTTCTCTGGGCTTTGCAGAGTTGGAAGATAGAGCGAATAAACATCTCCACCGTAATCAGACAACTGCCAACACCACCCAGGCTACAAGGTGCTTCAGTGGGACCCATAAAATCAGGTCATGTTGTGATCCTGTTCATACCTTGTGGTCCCACTTATTAAAATTTTAACAGCGTAGCCACCTCATAACGTCAGCTGTGAACATTATACAAGAGTTGACTGCTATATAAATGACAACTTTAGTGGAAGGTTTTCTTGAGCATAATTTGTTTAGGAAATGTCACACACATTGAGAAAATTGTCACCAAGCACCCTCTGTTGTACAAAGTTAGTAAAAGAAGAATGATACATTTCCATTTTAGTGTCATAATGAAGGAATTTGTTGCCATAACTGATCGAGTGAACGGATGCAGCAGCTGTTTCATCAGAGCTGTAATGGGTGCCAAATGCAGCAATATTATTAGCTAATCTTGAAGAAAACACGTATTTCAAAACAAACCTCACACTGACATTTTCTACGTAACATGAGCAACCCTTTAATATGCTCACATTTCTTATGTCCACAGGCAACATTTTCTTGTTTGTGTCAGTTCTACCCATTTTAACATCATCTGGCCATGGAGGCACTGCACTCCTTGCTAAAGGCCAGGCTACAGGAGTTATAAAACTCATCTCTGAAAGGAGCTGCTCCAACATCTCCCAGGAGTCACTGCTTTTTACAACACTGCTTTTAGGATATTCTGCACATTTCAGAATTGTGAAATGGCTTATGAAACTACCAGCATCCTGCCTGCACTCCATAGAGTGCATAAATTTATTCTCCACCACTGCTGACCAGGTTAATAACTATTTATAGCGAGAACCATGTGTCAGTTCCCTTCAAACTGAACTACATATTTTGAGACCTCAAAACCTCTTCTACACACTTTTATTTGCATTCTACGACCTGCCGTTTTATTTTACTTTTAAGAGTATCTAAATTGCAGTTGTTAAAGCCACTGCTTACCAGCTACTTACCAAAAAGCAACCACAGGTATTGAAGATTTAAAAAAACCCCTTTGCATTCTCACTGGTAGATTCCTCCCACTCAGACCTGAATTTAAACAACCAACCCTCCAAGAAAAAAGCTCACATAAACTGAAGGTTTTCCATGCTGTGTTGTACATATTATAGCTTCAGTGTTATTGCTCCACTGGAGAAGTAAATTCTCAAGATAGGGAATTGCAGCCTGAAAGAACTCCCTCTTTAGCCCCTCGGTCTTGTCCTGCCTGATTTGTTCACCCACTAATGTGAAGATTCAAAAGCTCCCTGCTCATTTGCAAAAGATTAGAAATACATTAAAAATTCTTTTAAAAAATGAGTAATTATTTAAAGTCTTCTTAATTTTGGGGCGTAGGAACACGCTTAGGAACATGCAAACGTTCCCAGGATAGTTCAGGTACACATCCCCTCTCTCAGGCATTGCCAAGGGAGCAGGGGTGGTGCATCTTTTACCCAGGCTGTGGGTGCTTCATCTGCAGCAGCTCAGGGTTGTGCAGCCTGTCCCACGGCTCTGTGACACAGCAGGCTAATGGAGACAGATCGGTGTCACAGAGGACAATACGGCCAGTGAGGAATAAAGGCAGGTTTGCACCCTCCTGAACATGACACCCCCCACCACACCACGGCCAAGAGACAATCTGTCCTTGTTTTACATCCACACTCTCACGATTGTTTCGCTGTGCAAAGCTGAGTATCAAATGATTCCGTGTCAAACACATAAATCGCCGGAATCACTCAATATATGAGCTGTCTCCACACGCCCCAGTCGGTCCTGGCTGGGGAGATTAAACACAAAAATACATCCCTCCTCCTCCACAACACCCACACTCACCTCTCTTTCTCTGCAAAATCATTTTGTAACTTTTGTTCCTTTTCAAGGGCTATGTTCTCCGCTTGGTTCTTCAGGGTCTGCTCATATTCTCGGATTTTCTCTTTAAGTGCTTTTATTGTAACCTCTACAGAGAAACAACAGGGCAAGAATGAGTTTACACAGCTCCACGTGGTTCCACAACACAAGGCTTGCTTTACCCTGTAGGCTCAGTGTGTTTTAAACTTTAGCTCTTCAACTCTGACACAAAATCAATGGATATGAGTCCCTTTGGAGACCTTTTACTCCCTAAATGTTAAATTGAACTTTAAGTGTTTAGGTTGAGAAGGATCAATGGAGTTTGCTGGAAAGCAGAGTGAAGAAGGTTCCCTCTAACATGACTTTTTTTTAAAAAAAGAAGGAGAAAAAAAAATCAATTGTAAAATATAATATCACCTTATTGACTAGTCTAAAATTAGCTCAGTGCTGAGCGAAGATTAATAAAGTCCCGGTGTAGGTTTAAGTATGGATGTACACACAGGACACTTAATTCACCTAACTGTGCTCATGCCCAAAGAGGCAGTTTCACTACGGTTCGTGCACAGACGCAATCTCACACTAATTGAACACATATCTGGGATACAGCTCCGTTCTGCTCCACAGCTGATGAGAAATGCTGCATTAACAGCAGCTCAGACCCAACAGACAGCTCTGCATATCCCAGTTGCTCTCACTGCCTCATCACCCACACCGGGCTTTACACACAGGCATTAACTGTTTTAACTTTCTGAGCGCACTTGTAGCCTTCCAGGGAATCTGCAGAACTCCTTCTCTTGGATAAAGGAGCAATTTCCCATGCCTGGATCTGGATGAGAGAAGACGCATAAACCTGCAGGTTCAGCATCTCGTCACGTGCCCTGATCCGCTCCTACGTGAAAGCCCTTTGATCCCACCCACAGGAAAGGACTGAATCCTTATAGGGCTCCGAAGAGGAAAAGCAGGACATTCACCAGAGTATGCTTTGTAACAATAATGGAATTTGGAAAAAGCATTGGACTGCCAGAAGACTCCCAGCAACAAGACAGTTCAGTGTACTCACACAGGGATGCAGGCGGAGGGGTAAAGACCTCAGCTTATTAACAGATGCCCTTAACAATGATTGAAGGAAAAATAAAATATTTTGGACATAAAAAGTTTTATATTGCGCAGAAACATCATAAGAAGACACACTCTGACGGGATAAATAAAGCCTACGGGATTGGGGGGAAAAACCTCAGTAGCATCACACAAACCCACACAGAACCCTTTCAAAATCCAGATGTTCAGAGATGAGTAAAAAACTGTAAAGCAGACAGTAGGTAGCTGATGACATGATCTGCTGTCTGGGCATTACCAAAGTCAGCCTAGACCACCGTGACCACAAAAAAGGGGGGAGGAGAGTAGTAAAAATGCCAGCAAACTAGCTGCTTCGGAGAGAAGGAGCGGGATTTTGCTGGCTGTGCAGAAATCAGCTGAGGCTCATTACTGAGTAACAGGCCATGAAAACGACACGTCACTTCTTTTTCTTTTTCTTTTTTTTTTCTTTCTTCTTTTTTTTTTTTCCCCCAGCAAAGGGAAATTCTTCTCTGAGATCCGGGAAGCAATACAAATTCTGATCTTTTCCTGAATAAGCAAAGGATGCTCCTTCGCACAGACAACAGGATGCTCATTCCTGCGGACAAAGGGTGCACTCAGCACCGGAGACGCCTTTGCTCCAGGTGTTTCTCAGACATAAATCTGCCAAAATATTCAGGTATATCGAGAAGCAGAGAGCAAAATAATCTCATGGAACTGCATATAATTGCATCTTGGCTACTGTTTGAATGTCTTAATTTTAAAAGGGAACAAAACTACAAAAACGAATGCAAGAAGTGCACAAATACGGAAAAAACCCTGACTTTTGTAATAAAGTTTTTTACATTTAAGCATCTAACAATAGATGTGCTGGACAAGTACACTTTAATCCTCTACATTGCTTGAAGCACTAAGTGCCTTCTTCACTGCTCAGGTCAGCTAAAACTTGTCAGCCACTGCCATTTATACCAGTTTTGGATGAAGTTCTTACAGGCACCGTGCAGCTCACACACAGCCCTCCAAACCAAGAGATTACCTGATCAAAGCACCCTCAGCTAACAACAGGCTTTTCCCTGCATAGCTTATTAATCCCTGTTTGAAACAGGGAGTAAAACTATTGCACTGGAATGAAAAACAAGGCAAAGGTTACAGTGGGAAAACGGGAAGTAAGTGAGAGCACACCAGGGAAAATTAAAAATGCCAGTCTGTGAGTGTTTGCAGCAAAGAACTCTGGAAGTCAAGAGCTTTTCCACTTTCTGGGATGAACCTCTATGTCCTACTTGGATGTAAAGGATGCAGAGCCTCAGGAAAACTCTGCACAGGGAACTGCAATTATTGTACATTTACAGCAAAAAATACTGCCAGGTTTCGAGCATTACAGCTCCCACGACATCTCTTCCAGTCCAGCCCAAACCCTGGCATGCTGATACCTGTCCTCTCCAGAGGTCACACCCTCTATGTCAAAACAAAATATATTTCAAAATATACGACTGCAGATATGTTCCTTCTGCTGAAAATGAGATGTAACAAAATCAACTGAGTTGCTAATGCAGCTTTCAAATGTTACTTGGTTGCAACCGTGCCATAATATAAAAAATAAAATCTCCATTTTCCCAAATGCCAAGACAATTTACCTTTCCACCACTCAGAACTGGGCATTAAACATGGAAATGAAAAATCCCACGGATAGGCAATGAGGTGTACAACTGAGTAAAATTTTGTTTCCTGGTGCAGGAAACTTTATTCTGAATCACAAGAAAACTTGAACAGCCTTAAAACCAACAGGCTTTAAATCTCATTGAGATTTTCATGTATTTTCATGTGCTCTGGTCTCATTAAAACTTAAATAATTAAACAGTAATAGCTTGTATTTACATTGCTCTGTGGACAGTCTCTAGAGTAAATATAAACTATGCTGAATGTACTCCAGTAATACATTTAGATAAGGGAAAACAGAGCACAGAAGAAGTTCCATTTTGTACAGATTTGTATGAGTATAAAATACTGATTTTTTTGTGTCTGTCTGAGCAAGATGCATGTCCTACAAGCACCCACACCCACGTTCAGTTTGATGTCAGTACCAGCACTGCCTCTCATAAAATGTCACATTTAACGTCAGTCAGGTGTAATTTTCAGGGCTGAAGGCTACAACATAATATGCAGAATAACAACTCCATCCTCTGCCTTGGTGTTACAGGAAATGAAATTTTAAACAAATCCAAAGAGTCCACCCGAAGTCATAAATACAGAAATGGCTGTAACAGACCACTGTACTTTCTACACTGAATTTCAGTGCTGCTGTCAACTCTCCCTGCATGAAATAAAACCGAATTTAATCCCCGCCTTCAAGTTTCAGGGTGCATTAGAAGCTGATAAAAGAATATGTCTGCAACGTACCCTGATTTTTCACCTCGGCGAATTCTTTATTGTACTCCTCTAGAGTTTCCCTAAGTTTCTGGTTCTCTGTTTCAATATCGTGCATACGTTGAACCTTCAGCTGAAGCTGCTGTCCTAAATCCAAGGCTGGAACCGGATCTGAAAGAGGAACAGTGAAATGAAACATAAGATAACCGGAACACTTCTGTGACTCAAGCAGTTCAGAGCTCAAGAGTCCTTCTTTATCTATTAATATACATTTTAGTGCCAGTAAGGTCCTACTTGGAGTTATTAGTTCTGCACATTCCTCATATCCTGCAAACTTCAAAAACCGGAAATATCTCATTGTATCTGTGTTATCCCTTAAATATGGAGCCAGGCTGGGAGAGCTGTGGGTGTTCTGCCTGGGAAAAAGGCTCTGGGGAGACCTTGGAGCCCCTTCCAGTGCCTAAAGGGGCTCCAGGAGAGCTGGAGAGGGACTGGGGACAAGGACATGGAAGGACAGGACAAGGGGGAATGGCTTCCCACTGCCACAGGGCAGGGTTAGATGGGATATTGGGAAGAAATTCTTCCCTGTGAGGGTGGGGAGGCCCTGGCACAGGTTGCCCAGAGAAGCTGCGGCTGCCCCATCCCTGGAAGTGTCCAAGGCCAGGTTGGATGGGGCTTGGAGCAACCTGGGCTAGTGGAAGGTGTCCCTGCCTGTGGCAGAGGATGAAATGAGATAGTTTTTAAGGTCCCTTCCAACCCAAACCATTCTAGGATTCCATGAAACGGGGGAATGCCTTCTTCATCCTGGTGTTAATCCACAGGGGAGTGTTCCTGGGTGCAGACAGTCATGACATAAAAGGCACGTGAGAGTCTTCAGGTTCACATTTTTTGTTTGCAAAATGAGAATTTTTGTGTAAAAAGCAATTAAACTGCTCAGCTCACTGACAGCTACTGTCCCTCACACCCCTCTGCTTCTACAGGAGTGAATTTCTGAAGCAACCTGTGCCCTCCTGCACAGCAGAGCTCAAAGAGGTTATTCGATCATGGAGATCTGAGCTCTACTTGTTCTAACTGACAGATCAATAATAATCAGAATTATTGTGTGGATGTAAATAACTCCATGAACCTTGGGGTTGGATTCCTCTGTTTCTAACACTATTAATCAAATGTCCACTCAAAATTAATTCTCAGATGCTCATCCCTTTCTGACAAAGGGGGTCCCCAGCACACACCTGACATGTGCACATGTGATTTATTCTGGGACTTCTTCCCAGTCAGAATAGGAAAACACTGGAGTGCGATGGACTTACAAAAGATTATTGAATATATTTCTGCTGTGGGCGCCAGCATCTCTTGTGAAATGGCTGCAAAGATTTAGTCTCCTGTTGAGGAATGCTAAACACCAAACTCAGTGGATCAACAACAGTATATATTAGGGAGTTCACTTAATTTTCAACCACCACAGTCATTAATTTTTCAGACCACCCTCAGTCTCTGGAAACACATAATAAGTCTATTGTACCTCTGTTAACACATTAAGCATGAGCCCGTGTGTTTTTTCAATATGCCAGCGTTGTTGCATAGTTTATAAAAGAATAGCACTGGGTTATGTTGAGCTCAGAGACATTCTAAGTAGCAGCCTGCTGCATTTTGTTACTCCAGTTCTTCAACAGCTTATGGCATTACCCTGTTCATAATACAAAATCTAGGTTGCTTGTCATCTGTTCTCTGTACATACATAGTTTATGACTACATAGCTTTTTCATTTATGCTTTTTAGGCCAAATACTTTTCGTTATTATTATCTGCATTAAAATATTTATAATAAATCAAACTTAAAATGTTATTGTGGCAGAGACGGGGGGGTACAGGTAAGGAATTAAATATAAAGTTGAAGTCACAGCAGTAGCACGAGTTAAAGGCTCTGCAGTATTTATGTATGGTCCAATTACGGTGTGGGCTGTCACAACATCACCCTCTCCCATGGAGGTCTGCCGACCTTCATCCGCAAGGAACGTTTTGTCACACTCCTGCAGCTCAGCATTTCTCCCAGAGCGCCAGCCCGGGACATTCATCTGCTGAACATAAAAGAAAGGCTGGATTGTCTCAATCCATCCACATCTTAAATTGTTACAGGGACCACGAATCGTATCAGGCCGGGTATCTTAAGCTTCGGCTGTGGGATTTCTGTCGAATGGTGTTAGAAGTGCCAGGGTGAAAGAAATTGAACCTCACAAAATTGGGGGTGTGCTTTTTTCCCCCCTTCTCGTTTTAACATGCCCATTGTAAAAAGCCAGGACACCCACAAAAGGCATTTTGCTCCGAGTACACAGGGCTTTTTATATTGAAATCAGTAAAGAATTAAAGGACAAAAATAGCATGGGCATTATAAAGTGAATAATGACTAAACCCTAAGTCAAATTTGCAATCTCTGAGAAGCTTTATGTACAAAATGAAAATGCTTGCAATCTCATAATTATTCATCAGGACATGTATATTTAATTTAGCTCTATTAAAGGTTAATGTTCAAGTAGCAAAACAGTGGCAGAACAAACAAAATGTAAAAAAAGTCTCTGTGCATTAAACCTCAAACTTCACTAGAGCCTATTTGAAGGACTAATGGCCTGCAGCCACTAAAAACTGCTGGAGGACATGTAAAAAAAACCCCACGGCTGAAGCACCTCTTAGACTTAATTTTTTTAAACTGCATTAAAGAAAACTAATCATTGTATGACAATAAAATGACCAAGACATTTCAGGCAGAGACACAAATCATTTCTTATGGCAAGCTCCAACATGCTCTTTCAGCTTAAAAAACCCCAAAACCTGTTATTTCTGGAATATTTACGAACACCAATTAATCTGAAACATGTATAAACCTTACAGTCACAAGGACTTTTTTCTTACCTGAGTGGAGTGGATTTAAAAATACATAAAAATACTCTCCTATTCCCAACATATGCATGCATGGAAAAGCATACCTTTTTATATTAACTAGGCTTGCAAAGTATGTTTCATGTCATTTAACAGGAGGTCACTGAATTTTTAAACAAGCAATGGACCAAAACTTTCGATTCATTACACAAACAACAGGCACACACGGCTCAAAAAAATCAAGTGGCCCTGGCTTATGGAGAGAGGCAGCAAAGGAAATGCCCTTTCTGTGGTCTGTAAAAGAGAAAAATCACCTCACTGAACACTGAAATGTGGAAAACTCATCATACGTTATTCTCTTGGTTTGAATCTTCTCTTGCAAAAGTTCTAGATCCCTGCTAGGCACAGGATAAATCAAAAATGAGAAAACTGGTAAAAGGAATAAGATCATCCAGAACTTGAAGAAGTGTTTTGCAAGATCATTACTGCCCAAGAGTAAACGGAGATGTCTGGTTTTATACTAAATTTAGTGCATTTTTTTCTATTGCTTCCTATTCTGTTCATTTTTCCTAAAACACTTGTTGCATCCCGTACCCACAGAGAAGCCCTCTGCATCCTGTGTTCGTACACAGCCCAGCACATCTGGATCCGACCCCTGACAGGGCTTCCTCCACACTACCACAGGAGAAACAGTATTTTAAACCCAGGACCCTCAAAGCCCATTTCTGCCTTTCCTTCCCAACGGATTCGCCACCATCCATCCCTGTGCTCACTGCTGGACACCACACCATCCCCTCGCAGAGGAGCTTCTGTCCCCACAAAGGAGGGGGATGGACACATCCCAGTGGACACACACGGGAAAAAATTAACGTTACAAATGCAAAGTAATTTTTATAGCAGTTAATACTTCACATCAAACGAGCTGGAGCAACCCAGCCACAGCAACACCTCTGAGGCTGTTCTCACACAACACACATGCCCTGATGATGCATCTTTTCTGAACAGCAGTGCAAAAGAAACAATTTTTTTTGCTGCTGCTGCTTATGCATGTAAACTAATGACTTTAATGAACAATTTTAAAAGAAACTCAAAGATGGATCTTGCCCAAACTGCACATTACATGAGCAGGGAGAGGCAGCCCCTCCTCACCCTGGGTGCAGTTTTGGGTGCCACAAGCTAATAAAGATCTAAAGCTATTAGAGAGCGTCCAAATGAGGCTACAAAGATGGTGAAGGGTCAAGAGGGGCCATACGAGGAGGGGCTGAGGACACTTGGTTTGTTCAGCCCGAAGAGGAAGGAGAGAGGGACGACTCATCGGGGTCTGCAGCTTCCTCACGAGGGGCAGCTCCGATCTCTGCTCCCTGTGACCAGTGACAGGACCTGAGGGAACGGCTGGAGCTGTGTCAGGGCAGGGTCAGGTTGGATCTCAGGATAAGGCTCTTCCCCCAGAGGGTGGCTGGGCATTGAACAGACTCCCCAGGGCAGTGGGCACAGTACCAAGGCTGACAGAGCTCAAGGACCATTTCGACAACGCTCTGAGGGACAGGGTGGGATTGTTGGGGTGTCTGTGCAGAGGGCCAGGAATTGGACTGGATGATCCTTGTGGCTCCCTTTCAACTCAGGATATTCTCTGATTCTACGACCCACCCACCAGCCCATGTCACTCAGCCCAAACCCAACCTCAACCCTGGACATGCAACAGGGTCACTGACGACCACCCGAACTTCCAAAGTGCGTTTTGCTTACGAACCCCTGTTCCTCCCTCATTCTGGGAGCTGGGAGAAGACGACGCAGCTCTTACTACTAATAATTTAAACCCTGGTGTTTACACCCCGAGCACCGTGGCGGGGTTGCCCTCCCCGGTCGTTAGTGGCCGTGGGTGCCCCCCGCGCCCCTCGCCCGGTGACATCCCACTCCCGCCCGCCTTCCTTTTCGCCAGGGCACTCTGGGCTAATGTAATCATACGATTACATAATTAACCCAGCTGTCTCATTAAGAAAATCAACTGGAATTCAGGGCATAATTAGTCATACAGCAATTAGCATGCTGATGAGCAACTGATGAAAAGCTGTCTCGATATAGAGTATGCTGGGACCACCCTCGTTATTTAAGGAGAGGGGGGAAAAGCCCACCTCGGCTGACGGAAAAAGGAGCTCAGGAGCTCGTGCGGGACAGGGAATGTTTAAAGTTAATGGTTAACCCTTTGGCCGCGGGTGTTGTTGCTGTGAGGGGCGAGGGTCCCCCCCGCCACACACTGAGGGACCTATGGCAGGATGGGCTGCGGGAGGAAAATTTGCCAAATGAAGTGGAAAAACTGTGTCATTGTTTAAATGTACAATTCACAGAGCGCTGGGCCCAATTACCGTCTCTCCCCATATATATATATATATATATGTATTTCTTAAATACTTTTTTTAAAATTACTTT